>JAAGKR010013407.1:0-14054 GCA_011419295.1 Clarias macrocephalus
CCGTTCCACTTTGGTTCCTCTCATTCACACACATGTATTCTGTCTTGCTACGGCTAACCTTCATTCCTCTGCTTTCCAGAGCGTACCTTCACCTCTCTAGATTTTCCTCCACCTGTTCTTTGCTCTCGCTACAAAGCGAAATGTCATCTGCCAACATCATAGTCCATGGAGACTCCTGTCTAACCTCATCTGTCCCTCACCAGAGCAAACAAGAAAGGGCTCAGAGCCGATCCTTGAGGTACACCAAGCTCCCCCATATATTTCAACAAGTTTGACCGAGCTAGTTCACTAACTGTTAGTAAAACATCTCTCGCATTCAGAAAAAGTAAAAACAACTAGCAGAAAGAAATTTGACCAACTTGCATCATCATAAGGAAAAACCCAAACGTTTAGTTTCTAAACTTCTAAGAACCTTAAATTTAACGTCTGAAAACAATTATTAACCACGTATCGTTTCCTGGCTCCCTCCCCTCACCTGAAAGAGGTTCCACAGGTCCATGAAGTAGCTGGAGAACATGAGCTTCTCAGTCTTGGAGATGAGGCAGTAGGTCATGAAGCTGAAATACTGCACCAGTTTGGTCGTGCCGTGCACCGCCACGTCTACGTAGAGCTTGGCCCGGCCCAGCAGACCCAGCAGGAGATTGTAGACCTGCAAGAGGAGGAGACCCATAGCCCCCACCCGTCAGTTCTCAAACTCTACCAAGAGCTGCGAGACAACCATCAAACCAATTCCTCGGTCCCTCCCTCTCTGTCTCACACACGTACAGATAAACGCGAAGGTGTGTGAGAGAGAGAGAGAGAGAGAGAGAGAGAGAGAGAGAGAGAGAGAGAGTGAGCACTCACCTGGTGCAGGACGATGGTGGTGTCGGGACTCAAGGGCAGATCCCGCGTGGGGATGTGGAGGGAACGCGTGGAGCGGAACATCTGACGAAACGAGTTGCTGGGAATGAGCGAGACGAGCAGGTACGCCGCCGCTGAGGAGACACACACACGGTTTATTTACATCAGCAGAGATGTAGGTAATAAATATGATGTATATAGTGGTGAGGAGTGTGTGTGTGTGTGTGTGTGTGTGTGTGTGTGAGAGAGAGAGAGAATGTGAGATTACAGGTGCGGACACGAGGATAGTTGTGTGCCAGCAGGAAGCGCTCCACCCAGTTCTCCATGTTCTGCAGCACCCAGCTATGAGCCAACTTATTACGCGGCGTCTGAACCGCGAGCCAGTCCAAACACTGAGACGGGTTATACTCGATCACCTGCAGCACAGAGGACAGGGAGAGAGAGAGAGAGAGAGACAATGAGAGACAGAACAAGAGATACAGAGGGGGAGAAAGAGACAGACAATCAGATGAGTGAGGGAGAGATAGAATAAGACAGGCAGACAGAACAAAAGAGACGGGCAGAGCGATAGAGAAAAAGACAGTGGGATGGACAGACGAGAGGGAGCAAGAGAGATTGAATGATAGTCAGATGAGAAGCAGAGGGACAGAATGAGACAGACGGAGAACAAGAGATACAGAGACAGACAGGAAGACAGATAGAGAGAGAGAGATTGACAGACAGACAGATGAGGGAGAGAGACAGAAAAAGTGAGAGAATTCAAAGGGAGACAGGCAGACAGACTGCAACATCAAAAAGCATCATCATAATGCTTGAGAGAAATGCCGTGATGGTCTCAGAATCAGTTTCACATATCAGATAGACGTTCAGACATTAGACAACATTTGCGTCATTAACCTCCGGTGGGCGTGTACCAGAGCAGGTGGGAATGTCCTGTTTACCTCAGAAGGGTGTGACACCACAGGAGTGGGGCGTCAATATAACACAATCCTGTCGTAAACAAACATGAGGAGAATAACCGCTCAGTAGTTTACCTCCCAGATCCTCTGCAGGATGTAGGAGGCAAAGGAGGGCATGCCGGGTGGGCCTGCAGCAAACTCCATCAGCATGGTCAGGAGCTTGAAGAACGGGTTCGCCGCCTAACAAACACACACGAAAATGTAATTTATTTGTAATGTAAATCTCCAACACACACACGCACTCGCTCTCCGACACACACACACGCACACTGACACACACAGACGAAGAAGGAGACCTACCTCTGGCGTGAGCTTGGCTATGGATGTGAAGAGCATGGAGACGATCTGGAGGAACAAGAAGAAACACATGGTGATGGAGATTAGACGTGCAGGCGCTGCGGACGCTGGTGCGGATCGAATGTGTGTGTGTGTGTGTGTGTGTGTGTGTGGATGTGTCAGTCAGAACGTCTTTTAAACAAATCTAAACTCAGAGATATGAATCTGTGTGTGCGTGTGTGAATATGCTGACGCACGTGTTCGGCGAGCCTGTTGTTGTATCTGCACAGGCTGAAGATCAGGTTGCAGGTCTGCCGGATGTTGATGCTGTCCCGGATGTGCTGGAACAGGAAGGGGAACCCTTTCCCTCCGGTCAGAGCCGCCATGTCGCTCTGAGACAGAGTCAAGTGTCTGTGGAGATGAGACGAGAAAAATGAGAAGCAAAACCAAAATCAGACCAGATCCGTGTGTGTATGAGCAGTGTGTATCTGTGCGAGTCGGTGTGTGCGCGCGCGCGGGTGAGACCTCTCCGAGCGAGACTGCTCCACGAGCAGGGCGATGAGGGCGATCATTTTCTCCAGAGCGGCCGGTCGGTACTTCTCCTCCGCTAGAGACAGAATGTCCTCCTCCTCGTCCTCTTCCTCTCCTTCTTCCTCAGACAGCACCTCGACCTGAGGCTGGTGAGGAGAGAAAACACACACACACACACACACACACACACACACACATTCAGCTTTGCGTTCATTTTAAATTCTGAAGAGGAGAAAAATCTTTCAGAAACTGTTTTGACAAAACCACAAGGTTTATCTCAAGTTAGAAGAGAACAACAACAACAAAAAACTTTCATTCAGGTTCAGGAAAGTTTAGAGTATGACGATGCAGCTCCTAGAAGGAGGTGGTGGAGTCGCAGATTCTTGACAAGGTTCTGACAGTGGACAGGTTTGACTATTATGATATTTCTGGGTTTTTTAGGTGGAAATGTCTCAAGTTCCTGAGTTCCTAAACGCTTCTGGGTTCCTGACTCGTGAAAACACCTAAAACTGAAGACGTTACAGGACACTAAAGGAAATATCTGAGAAGTCTCAGCGAGTTTATTTTCGACCCATGAGACACCTCAGAGCTGGAGTACTCACGTTCTCAGGACCTTTAGTCCCCATGTAGAAGTGCACCATGATGGAGATGGCCTGCAGGGACAGCAGGAACTGGCTCTGTGGAGAAAAAAAAACAAAACAAAAAAAAACAGTGTAAACAGCGAGCAAAAACAGTCTGCAGCTCCAGGAGCCTCGATGTAGAAACAAAACGTTAAAAGCGAATGAAAAGATGAAGCTACTGTAACTGGCGTCACCTCCTCCTCTCCCATCTTGGCGAACTCGAAGAGGAAGGCGAAGTACTCGGTCAGGTGCTTGCTGTGCGGCTTCACCCCGTGCTCCATGATGGACAGGAGAGTTTTGACGAAGCGCGTGACGCACGAGCGGCTGCCGATGTCCTCCACGGGGGCGTCCATGTCGTCAGACCTGCACGAACAGCAGCGTCACGATATCAAAAGGCTTTTCATTATAGTGTAAACGTCTTTCATTTATCTTCTACACGTAAAAAGGAACCAATCAGCTGTTTAGTTTTAATGTCATTAACGCTGCTTGTCCAAGTACAGGTCGTCCCCGAATTACGAACGGGCTACGTTATGGGCACGCGTTCGTAAGTCGGATTTGTTCTTAAGTCAGACAAAGTGAGTCTTGTACAAGCATACAATGTAAAGCATACCAATCCGCTTGACTAAATCTCTGTCCTCCTTTCCCACACTGCCATCATGTGGCCTAACGAGTACTTAATATCTCAGTGTTGTTTCTGCGCCTTTAAATCGCGAGGGGAATCCCGGATGCCATTTTGTCTCAGAGCTGTTCTCCACTGTATTGGACTGTGAACTCTGTCTTGTTGAGGATTTCCCGAACAAACACACACAATATACTGGACTTTAGATATTTTATGCACTCACTCACACACTGAGAATGTTGTATGAAATTGGAAATATTGGTATCTGGTGCACTGCAGTGTCTATTTTTTATGTACAACACACGTGAGCTACGTCTCCGTGAATGAAGTAAAACCGCGGCCCGTTGGCATCTGCGGAAATTTATAACTCTAATGTTCAAAAGTCTGGGACGACCTGCATCATGACGGCTACTAACACAAGAGGGCTATCTGCCCTCTTCCACATGCTTGCGCTCTCAGTTAAACAACATTAAGTTGCTATGATTGACAGGAGACAGAGAGACTATGCCCCTCCCACTCTGAAAGCATGGCCAGATTTGCTCCCATGATGCCAGTGACATTTTCGGTATGAACATCCATGTGATGTGTGGACGAGAGCGCGAACACGTTCCTGTACCGGCAAACACACACACACACACACACACACACACACACACACTCTTACCCGTCTTCCATTCCTGGCTGCAGGTACAGATGGGCGTGTACTGGTCTCAGTCTCTGGATCACATGAATGCACAACCTCTGGAACATCTGTAAAACATACAAACAAAAAAACATTTTAAAGTTTTCATGCCTGGTACCTGAAAGCATTACCTGGTTGATCAATATGGCTGATGACGACGGTTTAAATCCACTCACCTGTCGTACGATCTGGTTGGGGCACTTGATTAAAATCTGCATCGGCCACCAGTTGTCATCAGCCATCCGGTCCAGAAACCACTGGAGCACAGGATACACGAGTGAGGCAAAGTGGCATGCAGTGAAAGTGATTTAGTGACCATTAGTGATTCAAAAGGTCGTGGGTTTGTGTCCCACCAGAGGGGTGGACAATGTTTACAAGGTTGCGAGTTCACATCCCTGCACTGTTACTGCCTGAGAAAGACCCTTAACTGAGATATTTCCTAAATGTCAATGTCATAAAGGACAACTCGTAAAAAGAGAGAAGTACAATAAATAAATAAATGAATATTATCCTGCTGGCTTATTCATTATTTTTATCCATCATGTTTGGACTTTATTGAGCTGAATAATAATAATTAATGAATTATTATCCAGCATTAGCTGATTACTGTGTATTATCTGTCTAATCTATTTATTTATTATTAAGCCTTTCTGTGATAAATTAAACTGAAGAGCGTATGCATGTGGCAAATTATATTTTAAAAATATCAAGCAATTTTACGAAAAATATTATCATCCATAATTGTACGGCATCAAATAAAGTCGGGTATTAATTCACACGGGTTAGGTTTGCGCTATGACTCAAATCGTCAAAAATCGGTTGAGCAAAACCTCATCTTGCTGATCCATGAATGGAATTTAAAAGGTTTTAATCCTGATCGTGGTTTTAAAATCACGATCCAGGCTGGTCATGCCAGTTGTGATAGAAAAACAAGCTTTTTTTCGCTATGAAATAATTTTTTTTTGTACCTGCACAACCATACACAGTAGTGAAATGCTCAAATGACTCCCAATGATCAAAAAAATACAATAAAATAAGTATGTAACACACCTGGTACTAAATCAAAATCTATAACATAACTTAAATCACCAAATGTGCAACTTAATATCTGATTATTTGAAACGACGGGTCACCGTAACCCAAATTATTTGTTTAAACAGCTAAAAAAAAAGGGGGAGGAGTTTGTACCTCACACGCTGCCTGGCTGTTGTTAAACTGTTTGGTGAGAAGTTCGATCCACTGCAGCATCGTGGGCTGGAGACAGAATTAAACATAAAAGAAAAAGGTTTTAAAAAAGTTAGACACAACAATGAAAAATAAATAAATATAAGGAGGTTAAGAGAGGGGGGTGGGGGGGGGGAAGACAGGACACACGGATTCACCTTCTCCTTGGAGTGAATGAACGTCTCCAGGACGAACGACGTGCTGAGCTGTGAGAGAGACAACAGCATGAGGAACTTTCATGACCTTCATTAATTAGAAGGAAGAAACAGCGTTTGAATGAATGTCCTTTTTAAAACGAGGCTCGAGCGCTCAGGGCTTCAACAGGACACAGTTTAACACTCCCGGCTTATTCACTTGGAAGTTTAGACGTGGATTAGAACAGAGGAGGAGTGCGTAGGGGGTGTGTGTGTATGTGCGTGTGTGTGTGTGTGTATGTATGCGCGCGCGTGTGTATGTATGCGCGCGTGTGTGTATGTATGCGCGTGTGTATGTATGTGCGTGTGTGTGTATGTATGCATGTATGTATGCGCATGCATGTATGTATGCGCATGCATGTATGTATGTGTGTGCGTGTGTGTGTGTGTATGTATGTGTGTGTGTGTATGTACGTGTGTGTGTATGTATGTATGTACGTACGTGTGTGTTTGTGTGTGTACGTGTGTGTGTATATGTATGTACGTGTGTGTATGTACGTATGTATGTATGTATATGTATGTACGTACGTGTGTGTTTGTGTGTGTACGTGTGTGTGTATATGTATGTACGTGTGTGTATGTACGTGTGTGTATATGTATGTACGTGTGTGTATGTACGTGTGTGTGTATGTACGTACGTGTGTGTGTATGTACGTACGTGTGTGTATGTACGTACGTGTGTGTGTGCGTGTGTGTATGTACGTGTGTGCGTGTATGTATGTACATGTGCGCGTGTGTGTGTACATGTGTGTGCGTGTGTGTGTGTGTACATGTGTGTGTATGTGCGTGTATGTATGTGCGTGTGTGTGTATGTATGTGCGTGTGTGTGTATGTATGTGCGTGTGTGTGTATGTATGTGCGTGTGTGTGTATGTATGTGCGTGTGTGTGTGTATGTATGCATGTATGTATGCGCGTGTGTGTGTGTGTGTGTGTGCGCGCGTGTGTGTATGTATGTATGTATGTACGTGTGTGTGTGTGTGTGTGTATGTATGTACGTGTGTGTGTATGTACGTGTGTGTGTATATGTATGTAAGTGTGTGTGTGTATGTATGCATGTGTGTGTGTACGCGTGTGTGTATATGTATGTACGTACGTGTGTGTGTGTATGTATGTATATGTAGTATATGTATGTACGTACGTGTGTGTGTGTATGTATGTATATGTACGTACGTGTGTGTATGTATATGTATGTACGTGTGTGTGTATGTATATGTATGTACGTGTGTGTGTATGTATATGTATGTACGTGTGTGTGTATGTATATGTATGTACGTGTGTGTGTATGTATATGTATGTACGTGTGTGTGTATGTATATGTATGTACGTACGTGTGTATGTATGTACGTGTGTGTGTATATATAACGGTTATCACCTTGGCAGTCATGAGTGAGACGGCTTTGGGGTCGGGTAAAGTGCTGGGGATGCTGCTGCACAGCTGCCACATGAACCTGCACACACGGGGGAGGGGGGGTTAAGGGGAGAGGGAGAGAGAGAGAGAGAGAGAGAGAGAGAGAGAGAGACTTCAAACATGTGGAAAATCCTGGTTTCGGGACTAAACCTGTGCAGACATGGACTAACGTCTGGTGATGCCCAGTCTGAGTAATACGATATTAATAATCCTTGGTCAAAACTTTCAATCTTACTGCTCCTGAGTATTTATAACTTATCATAATTGAAGCTCAGACTGTATAATATTAAACACTTCAGTACAGGACACGGCATTGTTTATTAGAAATAATGAGTCATGTGACTTGTACAGCAGATGTTTTTATTGACAGCTGTTGTAAGACAGATGCGCGTCATAAACGAGATTAAAAGACGTTGAATGTTTATCATGAGGAAGTGACTTCTGATGAGATGAAACCCTGAAACGTGACCTTATTAGTGTTTATGGAAGGTGTTTCCGGTGTCAGCGCCTTTTCAGTTCTCCGCTACAGGAACGCCAGCGTGTCACATTTTTATTTTCCTATTAGATGAGTCCTTTGTTCAGTGCTCCTCATGACTGAATTTAAACTCAGACTCTATTATATTAACGATTTGTTACAGGACATGTTTGTTGAAATTAATGCCAAATGTTTAAATACTTCTATAGCTACACGGTCAGTTTGTTTTATAACACTGCTCCGAGAACCTTTCTAAAAGACATCATGTTTCAATACATCACCTTCTCATCTCTGTCCGGTGTGCATTTTTTTTTAATATTACATTCAATATTTAATAAATCTTATTTACTTTTCTTTTCTTTTACCCCATGCCAGCTCCTACGGCTATATTCATGGCGAGAGTCAGGTTTGTTATTCAATATTAAAACTAAATGAGATGTTTCAAATACATTTTTTCTAAGAACTTTAAAACTACATTTGGATTTACTTGTTTAAAATCGTCAATAAATATTTTTAAATATTGCTTCAGTAATCACTTTTAAAACATTGCTTTACAGGTTGTCCTCAAGTTACGAACAAGTTTCGCGTTCGTAAATCCGATTTGTTGGTAAGTCTGACAAAGTGGCCTTTGACATTAATATACATTCTTAAAGATTACTTGACTTAATTTGACTAAATCCGTCCCCTTTCCCCCGCACCGCCACCATGTGGCCAAAAACCATTACCGCGCCTAAGGAAATGAATCTCACATGTCAATGTAACAGTGTTGTCTCTCCACCTTTAAATCGCGAGGGGAATCCCAACCACCATTTTGTCTCAGAGCTGTTTTCCACTGTATTGGACTGTGAACTCTCTTTGTTGAGGATTTTCCGAAATTAGGATTATTCACCATCAGGACAGATTTACAGGACAGACATTTTCGTGCTCCCGGACTGATTCATTGAAACCGGTGAGGCCGACTCATTTCGTATATGTGAAAGTTCGTAACTCGAATGTTCGTAAGTTGGAGACGACCCGTAATCTTTAAAGCAGGACTCACCCAAAGTAGGTGTGCTCGAAAATGTTCTTGTCCTGGAGAAACTGCATGTTATCGTGCCAGATCCACTGCGACACACACACACACACACACACAACACACACACACACACACACACAGAGAAAAAATACAGGTATGAAATCCTATCTGAACATGTTAGTAAAGGATTAGTAAGTGTTTGTGTGTGTTTGTGTGTGTTTGTGTGCGCGCATGTGCACACCTCCAGCAGGTCGGGAGAGACGTCGAAGCTGAAGTCTTTCCCGTTCTCCTCCTCCGGTTCCACTCGCTTGTAGAACAACATGTAGGCACTGTGCGTCTGCAACCAAAGGTTGTCACACGTCTTAGATATGAATTACGCAAGAAAGCCTGAACTTAAGTATGAATTTCAACACAATACTTTTAAAAAATTTAATGAACAAACACAAAATGAAAGCACATTTCCTGTACAAAGCTACTGCTTCCCCAGTCACTGCTGTACAGGTGTCCAGTGTGTAACTGTGGTACAGAAACAACTCATGGAAGAGCATAAACAGAAGATATCTGCAAACACTTCTCAAGGGCCAGAAGTATTGGAACACGGTCAGAAAAAAGGTTCCTCGATCGACAGCGCTCGTTAGTGACGCGCTTATCAAAGAGCCAAAGACTAAACGTAGAGGACCGATATCCGTCGTGATCTCACATGGCGGCGCACGTCCGCATACTTCTGCCCACACTGTCGAAGTGTTAAAGCGTCCTCACTTACAGTCCTGATCTCCCTCTATTGTACTGTACTTTCACCTGGTCCCTGAAAACAGCCCTACGAGGACGAAGATTCAGTTCTGATGAAGAAGTGAAGACAGCGACGCATTCAAGGCTCGCAGCTCAGCCGTAAACATTTTTTTAATGATAGAACACAAACAACGATGAAAAAAAAAAAAAAAATTTTTATTCTACAGCTGGAGTCCAGATCATTTTTAACTCACCCTCGTAATAAAGACACATGTGCATCAAAGAAAAATATTTAGTATGCAATTCAAAATACTATGATTTATTTATATTTGAGAATATATTGAGAAGACGCTCAGATAATAAAGTACTCAGATAAAACGTGCTACAGTACTTATTTCACGTCCAGAAAAAAAAACACTACACCGTTATTTCACTATTAATATCATACACCAAGTTCATTAAAAAAAATTATAATAATTTAAGTACGAAACAATGTGCTAATACACCACCATCATCCAAGGGTGTATAAACTTTTGTGCTCCGTTAAATAAAAATTACGCATGACGCATCGACCTTACATCGTACGGTGTAAACTACGATGACGGGCACGTGGTCAGATGCGTCTCACCTTTTCGAAAGAAAAGTCCATGAACTTGTCTGTAACCGAGTCGTAGGTCTTCGTCTGTAAAGAATGAAAAAGACAAAAGAATTTAAATAAGTAACAAGTTAAACAGATTTATGAGAAAGACTCTAAACGTCCGCTATGGTTTACCGTCATCTCTCCTCCGAAACACTCAGATGCCAGCTGGGCCGAATCGAAGGGCTTCACCTCGGCGTCGTTAAACAGGTACCTGAGATTTATTCAAAGTAAATAAATTTAAAAAATGACAAACGCCGGGTTTATGTCGTTTAACACGTTGTTTAGTGCGTCCTCACCACTTGTTGTTGCGGTAGGCGTGGGGGTTGACGATGTCCCGGATGAAGCTGTAGTAATGTCCACCGTCCGCCGTGCCCGTGTGCACAGTCACGCCGATGAGGTCATACTCGTAACTCTCCACCTCCTTCCCTTCGCCGTCGTCACGGAAACCTGGCAACAAGGAAACGAGAGCCGATTTAATCCCGACTTCCTCATTAAATCCGACTTGGGTGCCGGTGAGGCGACGCAGGCGGAGCGTACCCTCCTTCCGGTCTCCCTTGGCCATGAGGAAGTCCTCGGTGTAGGGCGTCATGTCGAGGCGGAGGGGGAAGGAGAAGTGCGTGTTCACTTTCTCCTTCATCATCGTCACCATGTTGAACGTGTAGCGCATGGTGTTGAAGCTCAGGATCCGCGGCAGCTTCTTGAAACACGCTCTGTGGAGAATAAAAAAACAAAAAAACCCATGGAAAATGTTATAAAATGCTAAATAAAGCTTGTGATTAAATATTGTGTATTGTGTTTTATTCTTGTGTAAAGAATTTTTAAAAAAGATTTTTTACAGATAATATACACCTAAAAGGTAAACTTAATAAGTTATGTTTCTTTTTTTTTATCTATTTGAAGTGATAAATAAATATTGCCAACCCCTTTAACAAAGTCATTTGTCCAATTATTTGCAGTTAGCCTAGGTAAATACGTTTGAACACAAAATGGTACATTTAGTATAAACATATCGCGGTTTAAATGCGTGCAAATCTTGATACGCGTAGAAATAAACGCGATGTGATTTTCCCGTTCGAAACGTTCGCCGGCGAGAGAGACGTACCGCTTTTCGGCACGAACTTTCTTTCCACACTGAGAGCAGGTGTACATGTTGTCTCCTTCCAGAGTGTCCTTAATAGTCACCTCATCCAGAGATTCCTACACACACACACACACAATATGATGTGATGAAAGAACGAATAAGCATAGTAAGTAAGTGAATGTGTGTGTGGGAGTCGCTCACGTAGATGTTCTTCATGTCGGCCACCTGACACCTGACCGTGTAGAACTCCTCCGCCGTCTGACTCACATGATCGCAGTCCTACACACACACACACACAAAATCATTTAAATACTATTTTAAGTTTTCAAATGCTCAGCCTGAAGTAAGCATAAACATATCCTTTATTGGGTCAATGTAAAAAAAAAAACTTGATACCCCCAAGCCATGATCAGTCTTTATATTTAATTAGAAAGTACATCTATTAAACCGCCTTAAAGCATTGTTGTTCCTGTATTCAATGAGCACATAAAGTGAACAAGTTGCAGCTTAAAAGCATGCAGAATTTATCCTATATAAATAGTTTTTGCCTGTACTTCGGTCAGAACTCATTCTTTCAATGATATCTTCATGTTTAATACATCGAACATGAAACCAGTGTCAGAAAACTTTGTGTTCAGCATCACGTGATTAAGACAAAACTCGAATCATCTTTATCCAATCGACTTTTTCGATTTCTGTGACTCACTCTCCGATTACCAAACAAGGGAGTGTATTTGACGACGAAAGAAGTACAACCTTTGAACTACTCTTATAAACTCCCCCTTCAATGACACATACTTCCGCTGGTGTACAATAAAAGTACAACTCGGCTACTAGATTTTATTTGCATAAAAAAAATAATGATAATAATAATCATAAAAAATTCTCGTTTGGTTAAACCAATAAAAATTCTGATGACATCAACTGCATAATATGTGTAATTTATTTATATGTAGAGAAAATTACACACACACACACAACACACACACACACAAAGAGAGATGATGAGCTCAATGTTTACTGACCAGCGAGACCACATTGTTGGTAATCACACCCCCGAACAGTGTCTTGACCGTATTTTTCTAAAAGAGATAAAGACAGAGAGAACACACGGATAAATCAGGCTTATTTATGGGATTCCTTCTGGTTACAGAAAACGGAGCTACTGTGGACATGCACGGTGTCATCTTAGATCGTAAGCCGCACTGTTTTTGCTCTCTGACACAAACTGTAGATGATTGTTCTCTTAAAGTGATAAACAATAAACTAGAACCCCAAGTTAGACTTGTTTAATAAACGTCTCTAAAATTACGTATGTTAGATTGAAACAGGTTAAAAGTAGCAGCAGGTTATTTTTCTCTCTCTCTCACACAAACACACACCAGGTCAGGAGACATCTCTTCGATCTTGGTGATCAGGTCGGTGAAGAACTCCGTCATGTCCTTCTGCTCTCCCGTGTTCAGAGGCTGCTTGTCCATGGTGTAAGTTTTACAGAAGGGCCGGGGGTTATACGCCTTCCTCTCGCTCTCCTACAGGAAAAAAAAATTCCTACTTGTGAAAATCTACGATACAATACTGAGATGTGAATAGAAGGATCTTTGATGTCCTTACCATGAGATACGTGAACATCTTCTGCAGCTCCAGCAGCGTGGTCTTATGCTTCATCTCTTCTGAATACTAAAGAGAAACCAAGAAGAGAAGCAGGTACACACACACTCAGTGATGTTTCTGAGATTATAAGATACAGTAGTAATGTGTGTGTGTGTGTGTGTGTGTGTGTGTGTGTGTGTGTGTGTGTGTGTGTGTGTGTGTGTGGTGTGTGCGCACTCACTTTTGCTGTAAAGACCGCCTGCCTAGCCTCAGGTATCATGTAAAGTTGCTGGATGGTCGACGCCAGGTAACACGTAGCACCCAGGTTGGTCAAACCCACAAAGCGACATTCAGCTCGGACATCGTCGTGAGGCCAGTAGTCCCATTTATATGGCGCGTGAGACGCTATGGAGAGATAAAAGAAATATTAAACGCCTCGTACTAGAGATCACAGAAACGAAAATGATGCAGGTGAAGGGGACTAAACTGGGATGTCAAATGCGTCTAGAAAGCAGCTGGATGGTGAAGCAGGCCTTCATCAAGTCTGAGGGAATCTTGGTGACATAATGACATGACCTTGGCGAGGCAAACTGGTAATTATAATTCATATATTTTCCTCACATCTTTCAAACTCATTTCCATAATTTGAATTGAATTGGATAACAATAGGCCTTTGGTGGGGTAATAAGGTGAACGACTATAAATGGGGCAACACAAGAGGGACCCTGGCCGTAGGGGTATACTGAGAGGACTGAGAGACCTTGACCGTAAGGGTAGAACAACGTTATGGGGGACCTTGACTGCGAGGTGTAATAAGGCAAAGGACCTTAGCCGTGGTGTATGACAATGTGGGACCTTGATTGGACAACACAAGGGACCTTGACCGTGGGGTCTAAAGACGTAGCGAGGGAGCTTGACCGTGGGGTCTAAAGACGTAGCGAGGGAGCTTGACCGTGGGGTCTAAAGACGTAGCGAGGGAGCTTGACCGTGGGGTCTAAAGGCGTAGCGAGGGAGCTTGACCGTGGGGTCTAAAGGCGTAGCGAGGGACCTTGACCGTGGGGTCTAAAGGCGTAGCGAGGGACCTTGACCGTGGGGTCTAAAGGCGTAGCGAGGGACCTTGACCGTGGGGTCTAAAGGCGTAGCGAGGGACCTTGACCGTGGGGTCTAAAG
>JAAGKR010013410.1:0-14045 GCA_011419295.1 Clarias macrocephalus
CAGCAACCTTCCTGATGTGTGTGACGAACTACAGTAGACCAAGAGATACATGGTATTTTGCTGTACAGATAGTAATTCATTCAAACTTCAAGTATTTTGAGATACTGGATTTTTAATCGTCATGATTATGCTGTAAGCCATAATCATCAAAATGAAAACAAAAGACGGCTTGAAATATTTCACTTTCCAAGTAATGAATCTATAACATATGAGAGTTTCACTTTTAAATTAAATTCTGGGAAGAAAAAAAGTTTTTCACAATACTGAAATTTTTCGAGATGTACTGGCTACTTTTCACCATTCTGGACCATAACTTTTGATTTAAACCCATCAACGCTGTGAGATAGGCAGTCACCCTCTTTGTGATTATTAAACTGATCAAAAGCTACTGTTTGGTGTGTTGGTTAGCCACTAACACATTCCGACCACAGACATTCCAGTTTATAAAAGGCAGAATATATTGGGAACATGCATTAACCTCGACCTGAAACAATGCTGAATGTCGAAGTCTTCCCAGTTACCATGCAAACCGCATGCGACATCAATGAGACATAATCGGAGGATGTGTGTCCTATCTGGCATGTACTTAACTAAACTACACAGCATCAGAAAAGCACCTCTAAAATATCTGACGATATACTGACTTGTACTGACAACTGCACGTTCCGTTAAACAGCACTTCATATTTTCAACAGTACAACCCTTAAACAATAAAACGTTATTTGAACCGATCAAGCAAAATAGACAGTTTCAGCTATTCTTACTGCTTTTCTACTTTGTGAAACTCGGGGTGGGAATACCTTCGAACAGGGTAGAGAGAGTAAAATAGAAGAGACAGAAAGAGAAAATTGCCCAGGAGGTAGTGAGATCTGACATCTTTTTTCTTTTTTGATATGTGCAGAACTTTTTTTTTTTTTTTACATTTTCAGGATGCAAGTGGTAGAGGTTTGAATATGGTGGAGCAAGAGAGAGAAAGAGAAGAAGAAATGATAGAGTGAACTGGAGAGGTGAGCGAGAGTGAGATGTGTGTGCGTGCTGTAGCGGGAGGGTGGGTGAGTGGAAAGTGAGGTAGAGAAAGAGGAATAGGAAGAGTAAAGAGTAGAGTATTAGAGGCAAGGCCAGCAGGGTAACAGAGGAGGCAAGCAGGCTGGAACAGGTGAAGGTGAGTGTCAGCAGGAGGGGTGAGGACAAGAGAACAAGGGGATGAGGGGTCAAGGGGAATAAGGGAGGAGGAGGAGGAGGAGGAGATGGACCAATATGGAGTATACTTGCCCGTGGTGTCTTTTACTGTGTGGATCCGTCAGAGAAGGAGTGAGCAAGAAAAGAAACAGGGGGAATTGGGTAGGAGAGGAGGGGGGATCACAGACAATATTTTATTCAATGACTGTTTGAATAAAAATATTGTTTTTTTAAGAAGAAGGAAAATCAAGTGAGTTAAAAAGAAATGAACATGGAACCGAACAAAAAAGGCTAAAAAAGAGCAGACATCAAACTCCGGCGAACAACATGGCTGAAATTTACACAAAGACATGTCAGAACACATCGCCACAGTCATGACTGATGTAACGTTAAAAAAGAAAAAGAAACATGTACGAGTATATGCTAAAGAAGGAGAGGAGCAACTGGGTTAAGAGAAACAGAGAGAAAGAGAGAATGACAGAGCAAGAGAGGGAGTGAGACAGAGTGAAAGAGAGCAAGAGCAAGAGACAGAGAGAGTTCAAGAGAGAGCAAAAGAGAGAAAGCGAGAGGGAGAGAAAGAGCAAAAAGAGAGAAAGCAAGAGAGAGCAAAAGAGAGAGTGAGAGAAAGAGAGAGACCAACAGAAAATCTCCATCTCCAGTGCTGAACAAATGCCCATATTGGAGCATTATGTTTTACTGCATAAATGATTCCAAAGCTGATTACAGAAAACACACAGTAGCATTCCCAGAAATCATAAAGTCAACTAAAAAAACACACACACACAAAAAAAAACACACACACACACACACACAAATAACAAAATCAGGGGAAGTGAAAAGTGTCTTTTCACACATCCCATACAAACAATATCAAGCGGTTAAAGTGCTTCAGAATCATTGTCATGAGAGAGAAGAGGCGAGAGCAAAAGAAAAATAATGGTCACCATTATTTTCAACTTAACATAGTAACACGATAAAACCCACAGCTTTCACCTTTCTGTCATTTTTTTTGGCAAGGGGTTTTTCTTTTCAACCCTATAGGGAAAGAAAAATCCCCTCTGTACAAAACAGCATGAGGACAGGAAAGAGGGGGGGAGGGGGGGAGGAGTATGAGAAAGGGTGGGGGGGACGACAGAAGAATATTTCCATTCTTTTTTGTCCCACCCCAATGTCTATGAAGAGGAAGAGAGGAAAGCAGACAGTCCTTGCACAGGTTTTTTTTCCTGGGCCGGTCGTGCCGTTGCTGCTAGAGGTCACCTGGATGGGGTTGGGTTAGGAGGGTTAAGAGTAGAGAAGGGAGCTGGGAGGAGTCACCTGGAGGAGAGGGAAAGACAGACTCTGGGCTGTCTAGCTGCTTCTAATACTTACACTGGACCTGCAGGATCTGATCGCTGAGGTTGGCCCTGATGTAGTTCTCGCTGTATGTGGGCAGCACCAAACCCAGACTGCAGAACACACAACACAATATGACTTCACAGACAGAACACAGTTATTACATCCAGCTCAGCAGTTACACCCAAAGAACTTAATGTTAATTATATTAAGCACTCAGTATATAGTGATCAGTTCTGAGGGAGGGTGTGTGCGTGTGTACAGTAAGTGTGAGTGTAAATAGCAAACAATCCTAATGGGACTAGAATACTTATATTTTACACCATTAATATTTTAATTGTGTACCTTTGTAACAGAGGATTAAAAAAAAATAATAAATTCTAATCTGCATAACACTGCGTGAAATATCTTACAGAGAGAAAACATCATGAAACAAATCTCGTCCAAGGGTGTTCAAGTCAAACCGAGACTTTTAATTTTGCAAAAACTAGCTTTATTCCTCTATATAATCCCCTGCTAGACTAATGCACATGGGAAAAACCCAGTGTTTCACTGGTGCTTGGATACCATCAAGGTAGAAAGCCTTCTCAGTATGCCAGAGCCTTGATCAGACTCCTTGCTTCATGTCTGAAACACTGGCCTCACAGGAACTCCTTTAATGACCCAAACAAATAAATAGCATATGTAAATAGCATGGAGTGAGGTCACCGAATAACTCCCAGCCGAGTTCCTGTAATTTGCAAGTGGTATTTGTGAATGACTGTGTGTACGCTTCCCACAGACCGCAGTGTCGAGCCACCTCGGCTAGAAGCGTCATTCGCCGATGTACGGCCTTTGTTATAACATTTGTACCATTCAAATGTTCTACTGCAGCTCTAATCACCCTACTGTGCTGTAGTCTTCTGTAAATGTCAATCGGTTTTATACCTTCATTCTCGAGAAATTTATAAGGTGAGCCTGGAACGCCCCTTGTAGAAGATATTTAAACCTAGACATAGTTCACTCTTTTCAAACTTGTTATGAAATCTTGTATTTGATTCAAAATAGTCTCATAATAAGACCTATTAGATCAATTTGCTCACATTCCAGATGTTTTCACTGGATATCATGTTTGGCATTGCACACAATTTTGTCATTTTGAGTTGAAAAAGTCAAACTGGTTGCCTCCTGAGTTAATCCACACTCAGACATCCTTTTGTCATTTATCTTCCTTAACCACTTTAGGGGTTGCAGTGAATTCGAGGTGTGAAATGGAAACGCACTATAGATGAGATGCAAGTCCATCACAAACAACAACACACTTGTTCACACCTAGGGATCTCTTCAGCACAGCTAACTCACCTACTGGAGTGTGTATAAAAGGTGTTAGGAAACCCTATCACCCTATTAAAGCCCTTTCTGATAAAGTTCTAAGTGTTTTAAAAAATAGAAAGAAACAGAAATGGACAAACTTTTGCTTGTTTGTACAGGATGGGGTTTTAAACAACTTTCCCCTTTCTTCACTAACTTTGCACTGTTTTTAGTTCATTCTCTAGAAACTGTGCTGTGGAACAAACAAGCCGGGGTGGACTGACAAGATGATGATGATGATAGTGATGATGAGGGTAATGGTGTGTTGTTGAGCAAACCAGTTGGATGACAGCAGGCTTGTCTTTACCTGTAATCTGTGCCATCTACCGGTGCCCATATGTAAGTCCTCGTGACCTGGTCAATGTAACGCTGTAGAAAAGAAAACAAACACATTTCACAAGCCCTCATACATAACTGGTTATTTACGATGACAGTACAGTTTTTATAATCAGAGAATTTTCTTTTTTGATACCAATACCAAAGCCTTGATATCACCTGATTCAATACCCAACCCCTATCATTTTCTTAAAAAAAAAGTACCAAGCTTGATTTCTCTTCATCTGAAGTATTAAATTCACTAATGCATTCCACTGTAGAAGAAAACTGAAGTACCAGGACGAGATCCATGAAGCACATGCAAACTTCATGCACACATCACACTGAAGGTGCAAGGTGACAGTGCTAACTCCTGATTCATTTCAATAGTAAATATAATGAATATAATAAAGTACGATGTATAATTTTCATAAAACTCAACACACACCAAATGAAAACAAGCCACTTATCTTTACTAAATATTTACATATAGGTAGATACAGCATAAGGTTATAGGGTCATATGTACATGGGTCTGGGTGTATTACATACCGAAGGTACAATAAGGAAATATATGCTACATATACGCTATTTATTAATAATACCTACGGTACCTCCTTACATAATACATTTATACCCTGTACATACTGTATCACTCATTCTCTATAGCGTTGTGGGAGCCAATCCAGGTGACAGGGGGCACAAGGTAGTGCACACCCTACACAAGGCACAAGCACACACACACACTGGAAATGCCTGAATGTCTTTGAAAGAAAACTGGAACATGAACATGCAAACTCCGCAAACACACAGACCCAAGGCGAGACACGAACCCGCAACCCTGGAGGTGCGAGGCCACAGTGCTAACCACTATGCCACTGCTATTTATAAGAAAATATGCCACTCATGCAATTCTGGCCCGATGCTCACTGCATTTCATTGGTTTTTCATGTATAGTAACAATAAAGTAGAATCTAATCGATTCTATTTTCCATTTCAAATTAGTTAAACTTATTTTTAAACCCTATTCCTATTCTTTGTCCCTCTCTAGTTGTTCGCTTGTATTGATCTGAAACTGATACCAGATATCAGTATCATTGCTGTCATTATAGTACAATATTTCTCTCACTGCCGTTTACAGTTCCACTTCCTTTGCATATCAGACTGTTCTAAAGCAGTGGACTTTTCCTATGCACTCATTCCAGAGCTGAGTACTAATAGCAAAGTTGTCACCTCATGACCGTTACTTCAGGTGCGCAGCCTATGAAAGGGACCTTCTACATCTCAGTTATCTCTTTTCCAATACTTGTCTGGCCAAAGAAGAGGAGAGGAGGATTCATTATCCTAAAAGGCACTCAAAAACTTTTACACTTCTTGGCAAAAAAAACTGTGTAAAATGAAAAAGGTAAAAAGCTGCACCATCACAGAGGGCAGAGAGGACGCTGATGCACACCTAACAAATTTAGTATTGATTTATTGATATACGACACTGCCTGAGAGCATTTCCCTTTATAAAATCAACCTTTTCGTTGAACTTTTTCCAAGCTTTTCCATTAAAAAAAAAAAAAAAAATCTCATGATTTGTTAGCGTTGCCGTGCCCTGATTGAGATCTGTCCACGCATCCTAATCTACTGAGGAACTGGTGCGGGGGACTGATGAGAATGAAGGCCGGCAATGAAAAGAAGGAGTGACTTTTAAAGGTGACGTGAGCAAGAGCAGAAATAAGAGCGTCACATACAGTAGAATGGGGCATTTTATTCATTCCATACGTGAGGTCACAATCATTGCGCAATAAATATTTTAGTAAGAAATCTCCACTAGTTTGGAAGGAAGCTGCTCTGGCTGTCTCTCACTTAATGATATAACCACACAGGGACCCAAGCATTTCCCAGAACCCTTCAAGCAGCAGCAGTTTATGAAAACCAAAACGACAAACATAATCAACCTAATTTCTAATAGGTTCATTGGCATTGAACAGTTCTATATTAATAATTTCCACAATCGTTTGAAATGGAAGTGTGTGTAGTGGAAGTTGTCAGTTTGGAGGATGTATAGGTGCCATACCTTGTCTACAGACTTCACTAATGTTTTGATTTTCTTCTGACCTGGCTTCCCGTCAATCATCTGTCGACGAATCTAAGGGACGATAAAACAGCGGGGTGATTCTGATCATTTCTTTTAATACATTCCATTTGTCAACGCGTGCAAACTAAAAGCTTACAAATGGAAATTCTGAAAAGGAAAAAGCACATTCTTGCCCAGTCTTTTTTTTAAAAACACAGTGTGGATGTTGCTATAATGCCAAATCCACATTTACCTCCTCCTTGTTGTTGTCTGCCAGCTCTGCATCCAGGAAGTCGAGTGTAACCGGTTCTCTAAAATTAATGATCTGCAAAGTAGAGATAGTTAGCCCCAAACATCTTTAAAGGAACACTCACATCTATTTACAACACCATACTGCATTAAGAACCTCTCATCATTTCCTCTTCTTTTCTTGTCCTTACCTTAGGTTGTAAGTTTGGGTGTAGCAGAACATAGCCATTGGGGTCTATGGCATAGGTGTAACCATTGGCTCCAAGCTGAGTGAACAGAAAGCAAATGCATTCAGAGAGAGTGTGTGTGCGTGCATGTGTGTGTGTGTGAGAAAGACAGACCGAGGTATCACTCACTTTATACCGTGGTGTGAGCTGCTTAATTTCACTAAGTGCAACATCCACTCCCATGACTCCCAGAATTAGCTGATTCTGCAAAATGAATAAAACAAGGCTATACATGAAAAGATGAAAGCATAATATATCTGACCACAAGGTGGCAGAATTGCTATGGCAAAGAATACATGAAAAAAAAAAAAAGAGGCAGGATTGGGGCATCGTGTCTCAAATGTCCTTTGTCGTCAATGTCATACTATAATCAAAAGCCAACTCTTAGCTTTTCACATGAAAAGATTCATTATGCTAATATTAATGTTTGATATTCTGGGCTGTGGAACATGGCTGAACATGTTAATAAACATGTTAAGAGAATAATAATGAACCTGGTCATATAACATGAAATGAATCATATATTGTCATATATTATCATTTTTAATATGTATTCATAAAAAAAATGTTGTAACCTTTTTATAAATTCATATAAAAAATGATAATGAGTTTAAAAAAATCATGCTTTTTCTTATTCGGAGTGATTGATGATAGAATCAAGAAATAACCTTCGAGTCCCCATCACTAGTAAGATTGAAGACCGGCATCGTCCCAGTAATGACCAAACCCAGGCCCTAGGGGAAAAAAATGAGATAAATCTTACTCTCAGTACCAGAAAGACAAATGCTGCGAAAGACAAATGCTGAAGCGGATTGAACGGAAATGGATCTTTCACGAATTGAGCATATTTACTTTTTTTCCACAGCGCATTGACTACATGCACGAACAAATCACAAGGGGTCTCATGGGAGTTAATACAAAAGGCAGGCAACAGCAAGTGGAAAGATGCTCATAATCATACTGAGCGGAAAAGTACGTGGCGGTAAAAAGACAGCAGAGGAGAGGTGACAACACGAGTCAGCCTATTACTGTCGAGAAGAAACAACAGAGAGAACAGTGTGGAAATTGGACACAGAGATGCAGAGCTGCAGTATAATTAGAGTACAAGCAGAAATGTTTATAGCGCATGGAAAACAAATAATAAAAACAACGTCAGTGAAATGATGCACTTCTGAATAATCACGACAAACAAAAGACCTCAGTTAATATAAAGATAACTCCGAATGTGGCTCCTCATATAGAACTGCGACTATTTTAAACATACCCGTATCTTCTTCGCTTAGTTTCCCAAAGGTAACATTCCCACCCTGCCAGGCCCTGATAAGCAGGTTTTATCCGTTCTGTGTCTGACTGATTCACTTCTGTTCGCTGCGCTACATTCGGAAGCGTGTGAAACGCTTAAGCTGGCGAATTTTCAGTTTCAATATCCGACGAGAGTGATTTGATCATTCTAGATTAGGAGTCGATTCTACCTTGCCAGCTCGATGCCTGTTTCTCTAGTATTTAATAACATAATGTTAGATGGACTATTCAGACAGTAATGCTGAGATAATCATGACATTACTGATCTTTCTTACCAGAGCATCCTGGTACACGTTGGTCCACTGAACTTGCTTAGCCCGGTTGCCTGCCAACACCATCGGCCTTCCCAGGACATCTAGATACTCCTGGTGGGAGAAATAAACACATGCACAAATTAATAATCAGAGCATTAAAAATCAGAGCATTGCATAGTGATGAAGAATACACAGTAAATACATATCTGATGTTTAAAACTTTGATCAACTGACATTTTTCAACTCAAAGATTTTCAATAGCAATCAGCAAAAAGATACTTCTGACAAAACGAGAAAAAAAATACATTAAAAATGATATATTATCATACAAACTGAATATTACATTTTAAATATCTCTGAATTACAACGCTAGTTTGTGAGTTAGTGTTACATGAACAGAAAAACAGAAGAAGCAATACTCTTTCTTAAACTCTTTCTTGATACAAATCTTGTATCTTATATTTAAATGTTATTATTTTCCAACTAAAGACTCAGGTGTGTAAGAGGTTGCAAAGAAAAACTGTCTTACACTGACACTATCAATCTGACACTGTGCTTGTGAGTGACTTTGGTGAGAGGTTTGATGTAAGGACATGGGAATGAGACAGTATCTACAATGCTTCATTCTGATTGAAATTATTTTGATTAGCCATTCCAACTGTTTACATGGATGCTGATCTGATAAAACAGGCTTTTACGTTCTTAAAGCATTTCATTAGAATATATGGACATGCTCAAAGTGGTCCTGGTTTAGTTTGCTGTGATGGGTTTAATGTTTATGGAAATATAACAGAAGATGCATTTCCCTCCAATTTAGAGGTTAGTTTAGGCTTTACATCTTTTCTAATAAATCCCACCTTCTGCATTTTGATTGCTTACAAGAACTCAGTTGCATCTCTAATTGGATAAATGTTTCACTGCATATGAAATGGCAAGCCAATCAGTGGTCCTTCATCAGACAGAGATGCAGTGGATGAAAGAGTTGGCTGATCAGGAATAGAAGCCTTATTTCCTTCCCTTAAACTCATCACTTCACCATAGTAAATTTACTTTATTGTACTTAAGTGCATATTTCATGTATCTATATTTTACTTGAGTCGTGTATCTTTATTTTACTTTTTATTAAAAAGCACTTTTTAAACTTTTACTTCACTACATCATACAGCAAATGTCGCTACTTTTACTTCGCTACACTTCTGCAGTGACCACAGTGGTGTGTAGTATTTTCTAGGTGGAATTTCACCTGTGTAACTGCATTTCCTTTGTAAAAACTTTTTTACTTTTATTCAAGTTGACATGTACAGAAAGTACTATTTGACCTAGATATATCTCTACTTTTACTTGTACTTTGCCCACCACTCCACATCACCCTCATGTCAGACAAACATGCACAGAAAGAATATATTTATTTCAGTGAGATAGGAACATTCATATCAGTTGTTTACATGGCTAGTATCTACCTACTGATTGGATTATTAAAGGGTTACACCACCGCTCTCATTCTGATTAACAATGGATTCTGATCGGGTCTGATTGTTCCAATTAAGGTGTTTACATGATACATATTTAATCCAATTGGGATTATTGGTAAGATATTAGTGGCCATGTAAATGTACTCTTTGAGTATTTTAGTCTGGAAGATATTAGCTCAGGCGCTTTAATGCAGTTTTTACACTTGCTGAACACTAGGTCCGTACCCAGGAATGGTACTCCTAATCTAATATTTGGCTTCACGATTCCTGCTGAACCACAAGTAGATTTTGCAATTCTGTAGGACTTGTTCATGCATGAAAATTTGCAACAACAACAAAAAAAAAAAAGTTAGGACTGGGTCCACCTGTTTCTATTTTTTATTACTTTGCAGTCGTAATGCTTGGATGCTTGGAATCATGTCATCGTGCAGAAATATCGGTTACACAAATTACAGCGCTCTAGTTTAGTCTGGTTTAATATATCAGTGAGAAATTGTGTCTCCTCCTAAGACCATAACAACCCTTTTCTCCACCATTAAACTTGAAACAGTACGTAATGTGAACCAATTTAACCAGGATAAAAGAAACAGTGTTCACACTTCACAAAACACACCAATCTCTCTGGACAAACGGCCTTGTGTGAAGACAACCTGAGTGTACCAGTTTGAGATTGCCTTACCACCATTATGCGAACCAGCATTGAATGACTCACTGACCCTAAAGGCAAGAAACAGTGCCATGTGCACATTAAAGCCTTCGAAATAGCTCTTATTCCACTTTATATATTCTTATTCATGTTGGAACACTGAGGTGCTGACAAGCGTGACCTAATCTATTATTAGCTCACTAAAACACTGTTTAATGCCCCGCAGGGAGGTCTTTCATCAGACAGGATGACAGGTAGACTATCAGACATTACTGTGCGGCAGAAAGAGACAGGAAGTAATCTTTCTCTCTCTCTAATTTGGAGGCATGGAAAAAAAAAAACAACACGAGAGAGATGTAGAGAGCTGTGACACTGACAGCCACAATTTATGATTATAATAGTTTAGTGTTTAAAATGTTCTTGTGATTTCAACCACATTTTTTATGTAGAATTCTAGGAAGATTTGTGAAAGAGAAAACTCCACCTCACAGTACATCATGGTATATTTTGTTCTAGACATCGAATAGTTAATTTATGGTGATGTCCCAGAACAACAGTTAGTGTTGGAGCTATAGCAGAATATTACAGACATTAAAATATCTCGGCATATCTCCTTATATATTCCTAACCGTGGATGCTGCCTATCATTATACTGCCAAATTTCCAATGTCCTCTAAACATATGAGATGCATCAGTTAACAATTTGCTATACAGGTTGTCCCTGACTTAGAAACGAGTTCTGTTCCAGAAGCACATTCGTAAGTCTGATTTGTTCTTAAATCTGACAAAATGAGTCTTATATGCCTTTGACACAAATATACAATGTATAGCGTATCAATCCACTTGCCCAAGTCTGTCCCCTTTTCCCACACTGCCATCATGTGGCCAAAAACTTTTACTGCACCTAAGGAAATGGAATCTCACAGTGAAATGTTGTCTTTGCGCCTTTAAATCGCGAGGGGTATCCCGGATGCCATTTTGTCTCAGAGCTCTTTTCCACTGTTGTTTAGTCAAGGGTTTTTCGAAATTAGGATTTCGCTTACACACTGAAAATATCGTATATAATTGTAAATTGTAATTTTTTATCTGGTGCACTGCAGTGCCTATTTTTTGTACAAGACACATGAGCTACTTCCGTTATTATACTGGAAATAGAACCGCAGTCCGTTCGTATGTGTGGAAATTCATAACTCGAATGTTTGTAAGTCAGGGACTACCCGTACTTCATAAAACATGGTGGTTGCACCTTGCCAACACTGCATCAAGCACCCATGATGTTACACTGCACATATATCTAAAACAGCAAAATTTACAGCAAATAAATGATATAATAATCCAATTTAAAAGTCACATTTAGTGTCTTATCAAGAAGGCGAGTGATGAATAACCAGTTGCGACTTTTCTGTAGAGGCAGTTATAAGGATTTGGATAAATGTTAACCAAATGATTATAATGTTAAAATGTTCATTGTTTAAGTGGACAGTAAACTATTTGACAGATATAAGTGGACTTTCCATTGATTTGTTGCACAATTGTTGTTAGGTGATATTTCTGATTATTGATCCTACTGGTCAGGAACAGAACTGCAACAAGTGCTAATAGTGGTCACCCAGGGCAGGAATCATGCTGCCCCATGCTGTCTGAGCAATTCCTATTTTCACACATAATTGTGCTAGTTTAAAAAGACTGTGGTGCAGCAGGTAGCATCACTGCTTTGTTTTGGTCCTTAGTTATTCACACTGTCTTAATGAGTACACGTATACGTTAATTGAGAATTTTACTCTTCTTAAATCTAACGCATTTGCACAAAGTCAAAGTATAAGTACAGGCAGTGTGTGTATGATGTCTAGAACAATATATAGCAAGGAGCTATAGCAATTGGAGATGTCAAAAAGGATTAGATAATATCATGTGTCTGTACATTTGAAACTTGTGTGCACCAATAAAAAATGGGTCAGTTGATTCGGGCCAGTAACAATTTCTGTCACTCATTGGGCCATGTCCCCCCCCGTAATGCTATACTATTAATAGATATAATACACATACTATACACAAAAATATACCAAAGAAGCTGCCTTCTAAATAACGCTGAAGCAGCAGACCAACCCCTCTGCACCTCTGTTAGATTTTAAACTCTAACACAGAAACCATATTGAAACTTCAGTATCTTACAAGTCAATGATTTTTCAGTTTACACCGAAGTCAGGTTCCTCTCGATCATTTATACTAAACGTTAAAGTTGATTAAAAAGAGCTTAAAAAACAAGAGAAGCAGCCAAGACTAATCATGCTGCTTTCTCTTTACACATGCTGAATTACCATCAAAGTTTCTGTTGAAAGCGGACTTTTTCGCCAAATAGCTGTAGATCTGATAGATGCACAGTTTAACTTGTACATTAATATTATCTACAGAAAAAAGGTACAGTATGTATGACACTGCTGTAGCAAGTGAAATGTGAAGTGTGATTTGCTTCTTGACTTAATTTAAATGCTCCAACAAAATCTAGAGTCATGAGCTGCTGCTGTGAACAACCGTGTGCATGCTTTGGATCCATTTCAATTCGAAGTACGGAACAGCTTAAATCCAGCCCCAAACCCAATGAAAACCATAGCTTTGTGTTTCCAATGTTGCATAGTTGAGCTATAGTCACTAGCGCATGCTTGGAGTTCTTCTATCACCTTCATCTTAGGATGACTCTTCTTTAACACTGGCTACACAACACTGTCATTTATAGTAGCCTGACCTTCTTTTGCATCTTAAGTTCATGCCGTGCTGACTCATCCATGCTGATGCATGAGTCTGCCTCAAATCTGACCCCACAGCTCTAACTTTGAATTAATATGTTCGCTTATCCAGGACACCTCACAGCATCGAAACAATATTTGGAATATTTAATATGTTCATATTTTTTTGTCCACACCTGACTCATCAGCATTGCAACAGTACGAACATTATACCAAAGGGACCACGCCATAGCTTCACTAGAAAACAGAACATGATGGAAATAATATGCAATAATTTAACCTTTGCTTGTGTGTCCTCAAAGCGTCCAGAATTATCCTGCCACAGGCTACTGAATGAGACTGTCACTTATCTGTTAAAATGAAGTACTTTCGATATAAAGCAAATCACATTAAAAGGGAGAGGACGGACACCGAGTTAATGGAGAGGGGGAAATAGGAAGAGAAGAAAACCTGATATTGGCGGTGACTAACTTGCCTGCCAAAATCTTTCAAAGCCCAGTAGTGAACGCGTCACTGGCACTAGTTATGTGGCTGGTGATGTGTGTAGGCCACCAAAATAACAAAAAGTGACAGTAGGTGTGTTACTCCCACACACACACGCGCGCACACACCCTGTCACGCTCACACCTGCCTCGGCTAGGCTATTAAAATAAGTGGCAGGTCTCCGAATAAAATTACACTCAGTCTAATGAAACAGCTGACAGTCTATTCACGATGCTGATTAATGCGCCTGAGGGGAGGTTAGTTCGGTCGGGGGGAGGAGAAGAAGGAAACGGATTGTATGTTGCAACATATGGAAGATGGGGAAAGATAAGTGTAAGCGGGAGAAGGAACAGAATGAGTGCGTTTGGAGAAAGAGAGAGAAGTTAGCGTGTGCTATGTGATACAAGTCACCCTCAATTAGACTGGAT
>JAAGKR010013411.1:0-12500 GCA_011419295.1 Clarias macrocephalus
GTGAATCACTATGTGAATCAGGGACTAAATCAGTAAATGAATGAGTGAGTGAAGACACAGTTCCATCCGATGTGTAACCGGACACTCTGTCCTGCTCACCTTCTCGTTAATGGCGTCTCCCTCCGTCGTCAGTAACTGTACGAGCTGCTGCACGATGGCTTCTTTATCGTTTTCTGTGTACAAACAATCAGGATCAAACCGGATTAAACTGGAGTTATGAATGAACGAGCACATACACAGCGGGACTCGACTAGCGGGTCTGAGAACAGAGAGAGGACAGAACTCGTCTCCTCAGTACCTTTGGTCGGGATGGGCTCGGGTTTAATCGGGGATTTCCTCCTCACGCTTTTCTGAGCGATTTGGTCCAACTTCTTGGCCACGCCATCGTAGAACTCAGGAGGGTGTGCTGGGGGTAGGGGGGAGGAGGGGGGTATAAAAATGATCAGATATTATAGAAAATTTAAATCCCTGACTCAGATGTACTACAGATTACACTCAGATAACTCACTCGGTGACAGCGGGGGCTTTGCCGCCTTCTCCTTCAGAGGAAGTGATGCGGGCCGCTGCGGACGCGAGTCCTCTTTCTTAAAACTTTTTATTTTAAAAAGCTCCGGCAGCTTAAGTTTGTTCTTCTTTTTCTTTTTTTCGCTCGTCTTCCGTTCGCCATCCTCGTCTGATGCAGACGATTTATCATCCTGTCAGAACACAGACGCAGATTTCACATAAATTAATCCTCCTGTGTCAAATTCAGGAAATGAGTCAGTGAGTCAGTGAGTCAGTGAATCAGTTACTGCTCACCTCGACGTTCCCTCCTGAAGCTCCAGGTCTCCTCGCCGGAGAAGGCAGGTCGCCCTGGCTGGACACAGAGCCGTTCTGTGATTGGTCAGCGCCTGGGTCCTTGCGGGAGGGGCGTGCGGGGGAGGGGCGTGGCCTCAGGCGCCTCTTTATCAGGTTTTTGATGCCGTGTTTCTTCTCTTCCGCAGCACTGATCTTCTCATCCAGAGAATCCCATCCAGTATCATCCTTCCTCTGTTTCTCTTTCTTCTCCTTCTGCAACACACTGTGTGTGTGTGTGTGTGTGTGTGTGTGTGTGTGTGTGTGTGTGTGTGTGTGTGTGTGTGAGAGAGAGAGAGAGAGATAGATTTAATAATGTGAAAAAATGACAAAGGGAATTAAGATGGCTGAGCTAAAGTGTGTGTGTATGTGTGCGTGTGTGTGTGTGTACCTGAACTTGTTGGGGTCGTGGTACTCCCCCCCGATTCTCCCTGGCCGATCTCCAGGAGCGATGGAGAGAGCATGACGGAGGAAACTCTTCAACACCAAACGCGTCTCTTCTTCCACCTCAAAGAGCGACAAAGTGGGAGAGGGCGGACCATTTGCCTCCGCTGACATCCCTGAGGGGCGGGGCAGAGAGAGAGAGAGAGAGAAACAGGCATGGATAGATAAGGAAGAGTGAGACACACAAAGAGAAAAAGGAAGATAGAGAGAGAAATAACTGATTATAATCAAGAGTTATGGGAAAAGGCAGGATCACACTTTTGATCAATTACATCACTTCCTCTTTATCACCTGTATGTGTGTGTGTGTGTGTGTGTGTGTGTGTGTGTGTGTGTGTGTGTGTGTGTGTGTGTGTGTGTGTGTGCACCCTGCCCAAGTACAGAGAACAAACTCCAGATGAATACAGCAAGGTACAAAAACTCTAACCATGACACACTGTTATTAAATATTAAACTAATAAACGTTTCAGAACAAAAACATAAAATTTTACTAAAGAAGAAGGTCAGGAGATGTTGATGAGTAAGCAGTATGGAGGTCTCCAGGTGTGTGTGTGTGTGTGTGTGTGTGTGTGTGTGTGTGTGTGTGTGTGTGTGTGTGTGAGATACGGATCCGGTGTTTGTACAGGACATGAGGACGTCTCTGACTCTTGTCTTTTCCACTCAGGAGCGTGTTGAGACTGAGACTCCTCTGGATCCGATCCAACACCGATCATAACGCGGCACTTACGCAACGTAAACAGCGAGACGCTCAGGGTTCCTGCCCAGCCTCCCTCTCTCTCCCTCTCTCACACACGCTGATCCTCACCTCCTCTATAAGAACTTTTACCGCTAGAACACATTAAACCATCTCATAGTGAAGTCAAGCGCAGAAGAGAAGATCACCAGGATGGAACATCATCGCTTTACTCTACATGGTCTGTATGTGTGCACAAAAACAAAACACACACCTTCACCTCTCGGTGTGTACCTCCACATCTGGATTACAGAGCGATGAAGGTTTAACAGTGCGGTCTACACTACAACACACATGATGATGTACCGCACGCTTCAGCTCACGAAACGAGACAGGTTTGATCACACACACACACACACACACACACACACACACACACACACACACACACACACACACAGGACGTCTGTCGATAGTTTCCGTCACTTTTCGGTGCGTGGGCTTCTAACCACTCGATCTGTAACTGTTTAAGATTCAAACTAAATCACGAGATACATCAACATTAGGGTTGGGTATCGTTTTTTTTTTTTTTTGATACCGGTGCCAAACCGATACTTTTAAACCGGTACCGGTGCCAAAACGGTGCCTGAACTGATACTTTGCAAAAGCCACAAAATGATGGTGGGTGACTCAAGAATACATTTTTATTGAACAAAAAATTAAATGCTTAAATTGACCAATATATTGAAAGTTTAAGTTCTGGCTGGAAAGCCATAATTATAAACAGAATCCATGTTACATTAGTATTTAACAAATCGTTTGACCATTTGTTAGCCTGAATGCAAGATTTGATTTTGCAGTTAACATTACATTAGCCGACTGCTAACCTGCGGAAAGGCTGCTGACGTCATTATAATCGCTGGACTCCTTTTTGCTCCAGTTGGTCTGACTGGGGCTGGAGTCGTCCACACCAATAGCGCCAGCTGTTGTCTGTAAGCTGTCAGACACGCCGCGTCCCTCTGCTTTAAGTTTATTCCGTTTGCCCTCAAATGTTTCATTTGATTTGACGCGTTTCCCCCTTTACACGCAACTGCTGTAAAACATTTGCTGCAGGTCGTGGTGTCGGAATCCTTTCTTGTGTAATATAGCCACACTTTCAACCTTTTAGTTTTAGGCATTTTAACGGAAGTTAATTTAGCCAGTTAAGCTAGAGGTAGATCACCTGCTGCCGTCAGAGCGAGTGTAACGTTAGTGGCTGCGTTCACGCGCATCTCGGATCGTCTCATTTCCTGATTTGCGCTGTTAATTTTTTAATCTAATAAACTTTTAATCTACAAAAATAAAATGGACAGTAACATTACTGCAACAATGTTTTGGATTTGTTTTATCAAAGCTTTCCGAAGTCCTCAAGATTTTTCTAATTAAGGAAATAATAAATTTTTCCGATCATTTCTGATACCCCACGAATGCAGTATTTAAATTTTATTAGCGATCATGTGTGTTGATGAATCTAATGCTTATTACAACCATGTCATCATCAGAGCCCCAGAGAACAAATATATTAATCGACAGTTCAGGCATTTAAGTGGCACCGAAATTCGCGTTCTGTATAGAGGTACCGGTGCCGTATTGGTTCCGGTTTCGGTACCCAACCCTAATCAACAACATCAAAGCGTCCGAGTGAAAGAAATGAGCAGGACGTGGGGCTTACATCATCATCATCATCATCATCATCATCACAACACCACGCCTGAGGTAAAGAATCAAATCTACACTAAAAGAGGAGACTCCTGTGGACCAACAGCCTCAGGATCCAGTTTAAACCAGTTTAATCCCCAGAAATAGGGTATTAAAGCACCGGTTTAACCTTGTGCACCCGGCAGCCGGTCAGTCCTCATTCCTCACTCTCAGGAATGCGACTGACACCCTGTCATCCCTGTAACACCTGTTTCACACACACACACACACACACAAATGTAAACCTTACGCAGGTGGTATGTCGGTGGCATTCTTCCTCCTCTTCCTCCTCCTCAGTCCAGGCTCTCTCTTTCCGTCTCACCTCAACACCGAGCGAAACGCTTTCTCTCACACAACACTGCTGAGCTTCCTCTTACTCTCAGAAATGTACATGATATTCCTCTCACTCACAAACACACACACACACACACACACACAGAGCACTGATTGCACAACACTGGAATGAATCCCGGCCTGACTCCCGCTAAACGCTGATTAGGCTGCGTAATAATGAGGAGTAATAAACCCTGTGGTTTCCCCTCCACAGCTTCCTCTCTTTTTTTTTCTCGTAAATGTCCACTCTATTGTCTTCTCGTTTTTTTATATTATTATTTTTCTTTAGAGAGGAACTAAAGCATCATTACATAATGCACTGATCAGTGAACACTCTCTCTCGCTCTCTTTAACATCTCCATAAACATGTGAGACAGAAGGAGACGACGCAGCTAGAGGAACGCTGTGCGACAGCAGCGATATGATGTCCATCAGGAACATCATCAGCGTTTAGGACACAAGGAACCTGGACTGATACCAGAACAAACGAGTGGAGACGACATCTGAGAATTCAACATTAATAAAAGCAAAAGACTGGAAGTGGATTTCTCTTACTGTACTTTAGTGTTCAGCTGAAAACTGCCATCTTTTCATAGGCAGGAAAATTAAACGTGTTTATGTTCTCATTTCTTTCTTTCTTTCTTTATTCATTTACACACACACACAGTTTTTGTTGCCTGTTTGTCCTGTCTGATATAAACATCATGATGTATAGTGAGATGCTATTTTTAGTTGTATCGCTCTGCCTCTCGCATCACAGGATTGTTCAAGCCAATGAGACGCTGCGGTGCCACACCTAATTTGCCTAAAAGTGAGAAAAACACGACTGTCATGCTCGCAATTGGTCCAGACGTGGTACAATAAAGTTACACCAATTTGTTTTATTTTTGGTTTAAAACATTACCTGTAGTGTTTATTTACTCCTGAGGGCGTGTAAACTTATGCACACAGCTGATTACTAAATCTCAGAGAGCAAGAGCCCTGGGGGACAGGGGGGGGGGCTGGAAGTGAAAGTAAAAGTGCTGCCTCTCACACTTGGCTCGCGTCACACGTGCTGAATCAGACGTGGAAACTCCAGCGTGTCCACATTCCAGCGTTTCTACCTGCGTCTGTAACCTCGTCATACAAACATCCCATAATATCGCTCAGAGCCCCACCCCCTTCTTCTCTACAGGATACGTAACTGAAACAATCATGATTTTTGATGAGCTTATTGTAATAATTGAATAATTTTGTGCCGAAGATTCCAATTATAGGAAGGTTTGGTGATGTATAGTAAGTTACAAAGTTACTGGATTTTTGTGCCGTTCTGTTATAGAAAATCGTTTGCTTTAAAAGTCTTCGATCGGCCTTTTCCACCAAACTCTTTAAGAGAATTAGTCTCAAGGAGACGTTTAACGCGATTAAACATCGCCGTTTCTTTATGATCCTACAGGTGGCGCTCTGAACTATTCCCACATTTCCATCCCGTGTGTTTAGAGTGAATTATTTATCAAGTTTGTTTAGAAATAATGATGGCGCTTGACAGAAACATGCGTGGCTCAGTAACAATGTAACGTGGTGTTTAACATTTTCAAATTACAATTAACGACTTCAAATTAAATTCAACTCTTGTATTTGAAGTTAGTTTGTTGATGCTGCACTTGGGTTTTAAATGAGAAAACTAATTTATTAGAGCTACATTTAATTAATTATTAAAGTTTAAAGGTTTAAAATTTAAATGTAAAAAATCTCAAATTGAGATACTTATAAAATCATGACAATTACAGAATCAGAACTTTAATGGAATTGTGAGGTTTGGTGACGTCTGGTGAGGTTTTGTAATGTATAATGAGGTTTGGTGAGGTTTGGTGAGGTACGATGAGGTTCAGTGACGTATGATGAGGTTCAGTTAGATTTAGGTAACATGTGGTGAGGTTTGGTAACGTATGGTGAGATTTAGTGGTGTATGGTGAGGTATGGCGAGGTTTGGTGAGATTTAGTGAGGTTCGGTGACTTATGGTGAGGTTCACTGACGTATGGTGAGGTATGGCGAGGTTTGGTGACGTATGGTGGCGTATGGCAATGTTTGGCAAGGTATGGTGAGGTTTGGTGACGTGTGGTGGTGTATGGTGGTGTATGGTGAGGTTTGGTGAGGTTCGGTCACATATGGTGAGGTATGGTGAGGTATGGTGAGATTTGGTGACGTGTGGTGAGGTTTGGTGACGTGTGGTGAGGTTTGGTGACATGTGGTGGTGTATGGTGAGGTTTGGTGAGATTTGGTGACGTGTGGTGAGATTTGGTAACGTGTGGTGAGATTTGGTGACGTGTGGTGAGATTTAGTGACGTGTGGTGAGATTTAGTGAGGTATGGCGAGGTTTGGTAACATATGGTGGTGTATAGTGAGGTATGGTGAGGTTTGGTGACGGTTTGGGAGGCGAGCGCTGATTTCCGTCACTGGTATGTGGACTGTCGGTAGATTTCACACCACTATGTTTATTCTGTTCCCATTTCACACACCCTGTGCAGAGCACTGAGCTGCCCCCCCCACCCACACACTACATGGCTGTGTTTCTGTGTGTTCCTCACATCCTCTTCCTTGACCACACACAGTCAATGTACTCTTCGAACCTTTTACTCTAAGACTCCAGTTAACATCACTTCCTTATCTTCTCTCTCAGTTCTTCTTCACTGTCTGATCATCAGCTCACAGGCTTGTCCTTCTCCTGTAGTCACGCCTTCCATAAGCAGAATGAACAGGAGCGGACTCGAACCCCATTCCTGGAGAACTCCAGTCCTCACCTTGGGCGCGTCACTGTCGCCGTGTGTTGTCCTGACCACTGAACACACTTCCTCAAACACTGCCATCCTCTCAGTGCCCAATCCAGAGACCTCTCATGATGTAACTTGTTGCCGTTAGCTTCATGTTTCTCACACAGCTGCCTCATTTGCCAACAGCAGCATGGTGGAAATGGGAGGGGCCAGATAGCACAACACGGCAGGTACAGAATCCTCATCATCAAAGCGTTTAAACTTCTACGAGTATAAAAGGAGAGCGATGCTACAGACGAGTAGAGTCTCAGTGTCCATCAAATCTAATGACCTCCTGGGTCACACTTGAGAAATAAAGGGAGTCTTTACTCTCAAAACTGTGTTCTGTCATTCTGTACAATCAAAGGTCCCGCTTTGACTCGAACGCCCCTCGTTGAACAAGATCATCTGATGCCAATAATATTTCTGTCTTCCAGGCAATTAGCAAAACACTGTGTCACAATTCTGTGGTTATAAACAGATTTCTGTTTCCTTCCTCACTTTCTGGTTTACCTGCTGGTTCTTGCCCCTTTTGCACCTTGTGGCGTTGACACAGTTTTTTACACGTTTTTTAATACACTTTTAAAAAAACTTTTTTTACACTTCAGATACTTGTTGTTCCCCAGACAGTGCTGTCTGTATAGAGACAGGACCATCTGTCTATCCTTATTTCTCTGATAATGCACCTTGTCGGAAAATGTCAGAAAAGTTTTACAGATTAATATCTCTGATATTAATCTAATCTGTAAAATAATAAATTACAAAAAAAAAAAAAAAAACAAAGACAGAGAGTGACCGTCTCTCAAACCCTAGCCAGGAAACATTTTGTAGATGTTCAGAGATAGTATAATAAGCCATACATTAGGGTGTGTAGTGCAAATTTAATCACATACACATACACATACACACACATATGCTGGACAATTAAAGGTTCTTGCAGAGGAACGTCTTTATTGTGTGGACACTTTTAAATTCTGTAGAGGATTATTTCAGGATAACGTCCTACCTGTGTGTGACTGTGTGTGTGTGTGTGTGTGGTGTGTGTGTGTGCATGTAGTGTAGACTCAAATAAGTATTTAAATAGTGTAAAGGAAGTGTGTAAAGTTACCTTTGGATTTACTGCTATTTTTTCTTCCTACTGCTTGTTGATTATTGTTCTATAACTGCACCACCTCTAATGTGTGAATGATTTATTTATTATTAAGGAAGACATTTTACTGTTTATCCATTTACAGCCACATTTAATATTGTGGAATGTTGGAGAAGTAATTAAACATTCAAATAATAACAACAACAGCAATAAAAATAACTAGCGTTAGTACACGTCATTGACGGTTAAAGAGTTTGTAGAAATATTTAAAAGGTTAAAGCTAAAAATAATCTGCTGATCTTTAATGTAATCAGTGATATTTCAATGATTATTTCAGGTTGAAGCCCACGTACATGTCTGGCTGTCTTGAAAAAGTCGATCGGATAAAGATTACGTTTTATCTTAAAATGAATCCAGCATGTTAAAAATCACTTATTCCACTTCAGCGCTGTTATTTCAGAGAAAGTGAAAATATGAAATATAAAAATATTTAGTTAATCTTTTCTAATTAATATCTATTGGTGCAGGTGTTTGTTTACATTGAGACAGTAGCGCATTAGTAGATTATTTTAAAGTAGATTATTAAATCCCACACATAACTGTTCATAACATCACTTTTACTCCACATTTAGATTCACTGATGGTGCAGATTAAACTTCAGGCAGACAGTTTTGTGCAATACTGCGCCTTAATGTGGCTGGACAGACAGGCAGACAGACAGACAGACAGGACAGACAGGCAGGCAGACAGACAGACAGACAGGCAGACAGACAGACAGACAGGCAGACAGGCAGACAGGCAGACAGTTCTCTGAGACAGGTTTCTGCTTCTCCAGTGTATGAAATGTAAAGACATCACTGTAAGAGTGACTTCTGACCAATGTACAGACAAAACCTTTGTAAACCTTATTTATAATAATAACAATCATTAATCATTTTTAAGAACGTTTGCATGACTTTTATCCCTTTAAAAATATATATATATAAAATATTAAATGATAAATTAAAATAAAACATAAATAAACTCCAGTCCACACACTCTCTCTTATTTTTATACAGCCCTGTAGACATAAAGAAAGGTGTGACTGATATCTTTTATACAAATACTTTACTCAACAGTTATTACACACACACACACACACACACACACACACACACACACACACAGTGATAAAAGAAAACCTATTTATAGCATATGTCGTAGTAGTAGTAGTATGTGAAATATGTGTTATTTCATCAGTTTCACTCCAGGGGGCGCTCCTGACACCTAACAAACTTTAGAGCAAACCAGCACTTTAACCGACTTTTATAGAAACTGTCGAGGCATATTCACAAGTATTTCTGATCACACCTAGCAAGCAGGTGTGTGTATTTTAAAAAACTTAAATGTTCTAAAAATGAGAAACTCTTGTTTTAGTCCCTTACATACCTGAGGTAAAGGTTCCAGCGTCACCACGAACAAGAGGCGGCCATTCAGCGCTGCACGTCCCGGCGGATTCACAGAGGAAGATACGCCGGTTTCGGTGCGTAAACCCTGAGGACCTCGCGCAGGCTACGGACGTCCCGCAGGACCGCCTGAGGTACTCTGAGGTAACTCGTTACGGTTTATAGAAGCTGTTTTATCCAGAATTCCTCGCTGTAAGTTAAACAACTAAAGAGTAAATCCACAGTGTGTGTTAAATGTGTAATAGTGATGTTAATCCATGTTACTTATACACTCTTTCGCACGGTATGTCTGTGTGTGTGTGTGTGTGTGTGTGTGGCGGATTCCTGAGTGAAGCCCCGCCCCCTGCTGCGTTTTCATTGGCTGCCGACTGACTTACGTGCGTACTAGGTTTTCAAACTAGCACGCCGAACCGGTTGCTAGGCAACAGCGCCCGGTGACGTCGTGCCGCGCGTACTACATAACTATATAGTGTAGAAGCGACATGCGCAAAGCTGCTAAACATCACCTCAGGAGCGCCGAGGCGGGAAAAAATGGCAGAAATGTTAAAAAGCTTAAAGCTGTTCGTAACATAAATAAAGTTTGTTATAAATTGTAAAAACACCTTTAATTAATTAAAGATGCTCATATTTTAGCCCTGTTTCCACAGAGTTACTGTGGAAAATATTCTACAATATCGATTTTTAAGATTTGTCTTAATTACAAGTTTATAAGCGTATAAACACTGCATTTTTTAAAATCTGTAAATATGAACAGGAAACACCATCTGCATGATTCTGTTTGTTCCTGATCCCAGATCGGACCATTTCTAAATCTGTCACTGTCTGTGACGTCTCTGAAATCCCAAGGCATTGCGGACGTGCTGTTAGAGAGAACTAATCAACACCAGCTACTGTTGATACAGCGACTCCGGTCATCACACGCACGAGTGTTTTATTCCTCTTATCTCAAAACATGTCCTTTAATTTAAATCAACGAATGTTGCCTGTTATGTTTTTGAAGGATGTTTGTTTTTGTTTTTTAATAACTTTAAATGTTTGTGAAGCAACTTATGTCCTGTTTTCACTTGCGTACCCTCATCAGCGTCTCTTTAATTTATTGAAATGAAGGAAGCATACTTTGTGACGTTCCAGAGAAAAGCCTTTTATTAAGGGTGTTAATGATGCTGTGTTGCCATGGCGACCTATCCTGCACTCTGTTCCGTGTTGTGCAGTAGTGCTGCGCGTATGATGTTTATGATTAATTTGCAAGGCCACAAACCAACAAAAGACGATCGACGAAGATGTGAATATATTTGAAATAGTTTGAGAATGATTTTTATTATTTTTGAATACATAGTACACACACAAACACACACATACATTACTTTAACAACCATCACATTACACATACGCAATGTTTGTGCTAGTAAGATTGTCGACTTTGCCCATCTCCGTAAACGATGCCTGTGTGTCCTCGACCGTCCCCCCCCAAACCCCGTCCAGCGTCATAACCAGACCAGACACTGGTACAAGGATTGGGAGAGGACGAAGAGACGAGACTGAAGGACGGACGCGAGACGAAAAGCACTGTTTGATGGCTGCGAACGAAAGAAATGACAACACAAAGGCAGTATGAGTAACACAAATGAGGAAATAAATAATTGTGTCAACTTTTATGCGACAAAAAACACATTTAAATCAGGCATAATAAAAAGCAGTATGTTCATGCATGTGCACAGAGTTCCTGCTCCTGCAGCTCCACACTGAGCCTTAAAGCAAGTTACATACGCTTCACTTAAAGCCTACAGTGATGTCAGCATAAGGACGATAGAGGGAGGGAGAGAGAGGAGAAGAAAACATCTGATCACCATTGTGAGAAAATACTAACAGGCAGAGAAGAGAGAAGTGAGACGCATCGAGCGAACATCCGGAGAGATTCTCCATCAGCATCTACAATCACTCGCAAGACTCGAAACTAGATGCCTAGAAACTAGAAGTCAAGCACAGACACGCTGGTGAAAGTTTTACTAAACAGATAATGTTATTCTCTCTCTCTCTCTCTCTCTCCTTCACATACACATACACGTACACACACACACACTTACACACACTTACAGAGTTTTATCTTGACTTTACCACCTCCGCTGGTCCTCAGTCTCTCTGGCCCATGTCCTTCTCTGTGCCTTCGTCTCTGCTCTGCACCTCTGTCCCCTCGCCGTCTTCATCCCCACTTGCTTTATTTAGCTGCTGCATTTCCTGTGTGCGAGCCCCACCCTCTGTCCCCTCCCCGCCCCCTGTCCCAGAGCGCTTCTCCTTCAACCCGTCCCGCGCTCCCTCTATCTGTCCCCGGCCTCCCTATCGCTCCATAAAATCACTGTTTCCCCTGACACACCAACCAACAGGGACCGACACGGACGGGTGGGGCACTTCCCCTCCGACAGGAAGCCAGCACAACACACATACAAAAAACACACACACAAACCCAAAAAAACAAAAGAAAAACAGAGAGAGAGAGAGAGAGAGAGAGAGAGGCAAAAGATGAGAAGGGTGGGACAAACAGATACATTAGAGGCAGAAAAACAGAAAGACAAAAAGCTAGAGACAGATAGAGAGAGGAAAAATGACAAACTGGTATACAAAATAATACTCAATGAGGGGCAGAAAGAAAGAGAAACAGCAGGATGGATAGACAAAAGGACAAACAGACAGAGACAACAGAAAGAAATACAAAACCTATAGAGACAACAGAGAAAGAGCGACAAAAATAAAGAGAAAGTGAGGAGTAGTGCGACAAAGAGAAAGAAAGAGATACACAGGGAAACAAACACTGATAGACAAACAGAAAAAGAGATAAATATTAAAAGAGAGAGAGAAAGAAAGAGAGAGAGAGAGACTGGCCCAAAGATGAGCACATATGGACATGAAAGAAGACAGAAAGAGAGACACAGACACTGAGGAGAAAGACATAAATAAAAAGTGAGACCGAAATCAAGACAAACAGAAGAAAGACAGAAATAAAATGTTAAGCATTAAGTTAAGCAAAAGTTAAACCTAGAGAGAAAGGGAAAGTGATCTAACAGAGAACGTTATTAGAACGCTGAGTAAATATTTAACAGATTATCACCGGGTCAGAGTGTAACGCTCCTGTAATAACATTCTTCTAACATTATAAAAGC
>JAAGKR010013412.1:2853-14042 GCA_011419295.1 Clarias macrocephalus
CCGCGTTCTAATAACACACACTCAATCGAAAGCGAAACCCAAGAAAGTGAGTACTCACGATTAGGCGAACAGAGCGTCGGCGATAGCATGGGCAACTCAATGACTGAGCGATGTAAAGCGCCATCTTGTCTCCTTTTATGCTTCCCGAATCGCGACCGTCTTACTTCCGGGTCCTCGTGCCCGCCGCACTTGACAATGTTTTTAAAATCAATTTAAATAAACAGACGTTAAAAGTTGATGTCTTTACTGTATTTGTACTTGTTAGCGCTGTGCTGTTAATCTTGTGTGAGATGTTTAGCTGGCTGTGTGTGTTGTGTGTGAAACTGTGCAGTGGAGGAGATTTCAAGCTCTAAATTTCCCTCCACCTGCAATTTTTTTTTTTAAGATAAGAAGGATTTGTATGTTAATCCTGCATTAGATGATCATTTGATTAATTTAATAAAAGAAAAATATATATCAATGAACTATAAAGTGCAATTAAATCAGTTTGCTCATAATGGTAATTAAAATGTTTATCTTTTATAATTGGAAACTTAAAACATACAGAAAATATATGAGGGGTGTTCAAGTCAAACTGGGACTGTTTTACTCAGTTATGAGAGTAAAAACTCCCTTTATTTCTCTATATAATCTCCTCATTCACCAATGCAGTTTCCCCAGCTTTTCACTAGTGCTTGGACACCATCAAGGTAGAAAGATTTCTGCATATGCCTGGACTGCCTGCTTCATGTCTCAAATACTGTCCTCCCAGGAACTCCTTTAATAATGGTTCAAAGGTGGAAATGGCTTGGAGTGAGATCAGGAATGTACAGGGAATGTGGCAGTAACTCTCAGAACAGTTCCTGTAATGTGCAAGTGGTGTTTGTGGATGATTGTTTGTACAGTTCCTGCAGACAGGTGCATGTCTTCCACAAGTTGGCTGCAAGTTTTCTTTCACTTTTCAAGGATCAGGTGTTTTGCTTGCTGACAGTTCACATAAACAACTGAACCACCTCAGCTGGGATCATCATTCATGGATGTACGGACCTCTTTTAAACATTTGCACAGTTGCACTGCGGCTAAATGTCTTATTACCGTACTGTGCTTGAAGGCTCTTGTAAATGTCAATCAGTAACAAGAAATTGAGAAATTTCATGACACAGCCCTGTTTGACTAGAACACCCCTACTACACTGTAAAAACAAACAAAACAAAAACTTTTTTTATTATGTGCAAAAACATAAAATGTAATGAACTTATTTAACCTTTTGCAGAGAAACACCATTATTTTACAGATTTTTCCTAAATGATTACAAACACCAATAAAGCAACGGCATTAGACATTCAGCAGAAAAACAGTTATTTCATAGAGTTTTTCTAAATTTATAATATCAAACACCTTTAAATAAAGCAACAACACAAATTTAGTAAAGAAATCCTGTTATTTCATACATTTTTTCATAAATTCCTATAAGCATGTTCATTTAAGAGTCAACAAAAACTCGAGATTGTAATGTTTTTATTTTCAAAGAAAAAAATATCCTGAAGAACTGTGACACAGTAAAGTACAAGTATGATTCAAAATACACAAACTTTAACTTTACTGTGAAATATCCTCGTCTAAAAGCACACTGAAGAAATAAAAAATTTCAAACAAGATTCCCAATGTTCCAATTAAAGTTGGATTGAAAACTTCATTACAAATAAAGTACTGCATTGTCTTTTTTCATGACAATGAAAAAATGTCTTTTTGTCATGACAAGACCCTCAAGCAAGCCTTTGACCAAACAGAAACACTCTGTTTGCAGGAACTATGGACTGATGTTGTGACCTCCTCCTCATTTGTTCAGTTGGTAAAACTGATCCAGCCTATCTGCAGGATATGCACACATCACAGATTTTACTACTTCTTCGTCTTTCGGCAGTATCCCATAATGCATTTGCCTAGCTACAACATCTCTGATGTGCAGGGCTCAAGGCGACCCCAAAGGAGCCTTAAAATGATAAAACTGCAGAGCTTGTAGCCTGTCCAAGACCCCAGGCCAAAAAAGGGAGTAATATGAGGCTGGCTGGCTATTCTGACAACACCAACTTGATGAGCATTAGGTTGCTTTCACACGTGCCTTATTTAGTACGGTTGAAGCAGCATGGCAGCTCGCAGATAAACGTGGAGTTGTGAGGAGATGTGGAGCCTCATTGAAATTTGGTCTAATGATCATATTAAATCCCAAATTTCAAAGACTCACAAAAACACTGCAATATTTTCATTTTCATTGTTTAGCAAACAGCTCAGGGAAAGGGGGTTTATTAGATCTGTAGAACAGTGCTGGGTTAAGAAACTCCGCCAGCTGGACATACGGTGCGGGATGCACTTTAAAAAAAGGGGGCTGCAGGTAAGAAGAAAGACAAGTTCCCCTGGTACGATGATCTCGATAAAATACTTGGGACAAAACCGGATGTTGATCCTGTGGATGTTGTCGAGTACCATGAGAGTTCAACATCGACATCATCCTCTTTCAGTGATGCTACTGATGTTACCACAGCTGACCGGGCTACTGCATATGACACAGATGTTGACGGTGAGTTTATTTAGTTTATGCACTTGCCAACCACTTACTGAAGTTATGGTATAACTTTAGGCATGGATTGTAGTTTGTACTTTGTCATACCAATATGACAGAAAGTTAGATTAACTTACTTCACAGTAACCAGAAGAAGCTGAATAAAACTGGCACTCGTTTTCATGTTATATTCTTTAAGCTTCACACACACTGCATTGTTTATATTTAATATGCATTGAAATGTGCTTTATGCATAAAATGAACTTGGGTAAACTGAGAAATTTTGTATTTCAATAAACAGTGGGATATTCAAGCACCATATCCTCTGATGTAGATGTCACCGTTGCTGATGCAGTAGTGTCTGATGATCCAAGCACAGAGAGCAGTGTCAATGAAGAAAGGATCAGAGGAGGCAGACTGCCCATTCCTGGAGCCAAAGCTTGAAAGAGAAAGATGAATACTAGCAAAGCTGATGACATGATGGGATATATGATGGACAACAGAATGATGCTGCAGAGAGCTGAACAGAGCCAGGTGCCTCAAGAGGCTGCCTATTTTGAGAGAAAGCACAACAGGAAGCTGAGGAGAGAAGATTCCAGGTGATGCAGGAACAGTAACAGGCCACTAATCAGATGTTTCATTGAATCCTGGTCAGCCTCATCCTCAACCTCATTCCTCAACAATACCACCCCGGACCACTACACACCCACCAACATCAATTCCTGGTGCTTGGCCCTTGTTCCACCTGTTTCAGCCTACTGCATTGTTGCCAGTGAATCTTCAACATCAGAACCGACAATTAGAATCTACATCCCCCCAAGATGAGCGTCCTAGCACTTCACCCGTTCTACATGACATTAATAGCGCACATTACTACAACATGTAGTTCTTTTGTTTGCATTAAACTGAGAAAGGCATTGTTTGTGTAGGCCTTTAGTGTTTTTGAATTGTAATTAAAAGGTAATGTTTTCAGTTTAGTGTTCTCAATAATACATTTTTACTTTGCTTTTACTTGTGTACTTTCTGTTTACTGCATCCTACCTCACTTTTATTTTTTTTAACTTCTGGGATACACAAGGAGACATATTGTAGCAAAGTACCTACACAGTGCATTTCTCATGTCGTGTTGCTGCTGTGCATGTTCTGCTCATTGTCTACAGGTGCTTCTTATTCTGCATCTCTTTCTCCCTCCAGAAATTCCTCCTTCTGTACCTGGCAGAAATTATGCAGCCCACAGCAAGCAGACACAATGCGACTAACAAAAGTTATGTGGGCCTCATTTTCTTTAAGAAGGCAACGCCAGCGTCCTTTGAGGCACCCAAATGCACGCTCAACTGTCATACGGGCTTGGCTTAATCTGTGGTTGAAATTGAGCAGCTGTGGTGTTACTAATGCTCCTTCCGGGTAAGCTTTCATAAGCCAAGTTAGCAGAGGATAAGCCGAATCACCCAAGAGAAAAAGTGGCACGTCGACCACCTCAAACATTTCAGTACATTGAGGTAAAAGAGTGCCTGCACTGCCACGCGCATACAATGACGAGAGGGAGAAAACACGGGCATCGCGTGTCTTGCCGGCCCGCCCAACATTAATATCCCAAAAATCGCATTCTGTGGTTCACCACGTCTTGCAGAATGATTGAATAGTCTCCCTTCCGGTTGTAATAACAAGATGAGTTGTCAGTTGGAGCTCTGATCTTGATGTGGGTTCCATCAATTGCACCTGCCACCTGAGGGAATCTCCATTTGTCTCGAAAACCCTGTATTATCTCTGTCTGAACTCTGCTGCAGAGGGATGCTTGATGTACAGAGGTTTCATTACCACATTTATGGCAGTCACAACCTCTTGGGTGATGATGCAACATGTTGATACCCCAACGCCAAACAGTTGTGAGATAGACCTGTACTCCAGGTTTGTGTCTAACCTCCAAATACAAATCGCAACACGAGCCTCCACAGGCACTGCCTGTCTGTATTTAGTATTTTGTCGGGTCAGCCAGGGCCGGAGAGTGTCACACAGTAGACTGAAACTGCGTCTTCGCATTCTGAAGTTTTTCAGACAATCATCACCGGTCCAGGTGGCATTAATGTGGGGCCACCAACAATGGTTACGTGGGTATGTCCAAATGTTCCTGTGTTCAACAGAAGGATGAAATTGGTCATCTAGTCATTATAATAACATTCAGGAAATTATCTTGTAATTTACATTATTAATATCTTAAGTAAATGCTTTTATTCATATTGCTAGATTAATTTAAGCATTGTCAGTTTGGGTTTAAACATTTTACACTTTAAATAAAAGTACTGAAAGCTCTAACATATGCCTGCAATCTGGACTTCAAATAAACTGTTTAATGACAAGCAAGGAGAAGCATAGCGTTCTCAGGCACAGTTCTCTCAAATTCGAGCAAACTTGTAGTTGTAGGATTACAAATTTATAAAATGTTAAATCTAGGTTCCAACAGAATAGTATCTAAACTGAAAAGTTATGTACATTGGGTTTTACATTTTAAGGTAAAGATTATGACATTTTAAGGACATCAAGTCTAGTAACCCAGGTGTCTGAGACGTTAACCTTTTGTCTTCATCTAATTCCTGACCACTGGGTCGGGTCCCGAGGTAAATGTGAACGCTAATCTCAAGGCCAGGCTGTGCCTTTGTCTCTATGATAATGTGAAGGTCTGGACGATACTGTCAGGCTGATTAGATTAGCACCTACGCATTTGAAAGGCAGTGTTATGCTGATGAGATCAGGGCTGGGGAACTTCCGGGACCAGGCTGATTCCTGTACTACACTATGCTTTGTTTAGACTGTCTCCACCTCTTTGTATCCCTCCCCCTTGTAAAGTATAAACTCTCCAGAGCTGAGTTATAATATTTAGACTTGAATGACTGCAGCAACGCTCTGTGTTGTGACTGCATTGTGCATTGTGACTGCAGCGACTGCAGTGTCCCTCTGTTGAAGACATCTACACCACACGCTGCATCTGCAAAGCCACCAGCAATAAAACAAACACAAAAGTAAACAGCAATTGTGCCTCCCTGTAAGTGAAAAACCATTAGTGAAAAGAAATGCTTACATTATAAAAATAAAATAACATACCTAAAACATTTAACAAACATTAAACTCATAAACACATTTAAAACCTTTTATAAACATAATTAAATAAACATTTAAAACATAATAAAATAAAATAAACATGACCTCCACCATCGTTATTTAGGTTTGTGACATTCAGGCAACTATCCAGCCATAATAGTAAAAAACAACAACAAAACAAAGTAACATTAGTAAAGTGTGTGTTACATACACACTACTACACGATCAAGGACTAATAAAACCACTAACTCCTGAACAACGCATCATATGTTCAACACTCCTTCAGTGTTTGACAATATTTGACTGCACTTAATCAACCCTGAAATCTGCTGCTACATTGCCGCTGGACAGACGGTAAACTGACTACCACCTTAAATCTGCCATTCATAAACCTGCAGTGAAAACTGATGGGATTTGTAGTTTCCCCAAACTCATCTCATTACACACAGTCAGAGATTCGACCTTTTAGTCTAACTGAGTTTATTTTTAACACTCCATGTTGAGTGTAATAAGTCATATAAATATTTGATAGAATGTATCTTTGTTTTTACATTAGTCATTCATTCAACACATATTTTTATATTATTTTTGATAATAAATGAATTTAAGCAACAAAAAATATAAGAAGCCACTTGGAGCCAAAAGAACCGACTGGAGCTGGAATTCCCATCACTGCTGCGCAAATTATATATATATATATATATATATATATATATATATATATATATTTTTTTTTTTTTCATGTTCCAGCGAGAAGCAGTGACTGATGGAAAATATTTCGTGTCCACTTCCCGTGAAGTGAAGACCCCTTGTTCACTCGTTCAAACACCCTGTGTAGTGCACTTCGAAGGGAACCTCAGCCGGTCAGAACGCAGCTCTAAATTAGGCGTCACTGCGGCCCCGCCCCTTACCCCACCCCCTCTACCCCAACGGCATCGACGTTACCGTGACATGAATCTTTAACTGTGCAGTATTTCATTAATGAACTCTAACTGACCTGATTCACTCTTACAGAGCACTGAAGTGGGAGGAGCTTTACAGGAGGTTCTTTATCACAAACACTTAAGAATGGCAGTAATTTGTCAGTAAATGTGTGTAATAGTCTGTATTAGTATGGAAGCAAATTAGCATCATAATTATTTGAATTATATCAGCCTTTGAAAAACATATTTTGAAATGTAATCACTGTTGAATCATTAGTTTTGAAACGTAAATACTAATAATTTGATAAACTGAATTGCTTTAAAAAATCAGTTTCAAGCTGGAAATTTAAAATTCTTGATTTCAATCTACATTTAATTTGATATCATAACATTCTGATAGAAAAATTCAAGCTGGGAAATTCAAGGAGTAAAATTCAATACAGGAAAAGCAATCGAGCCAGAACCGGACGCCATCCATCAGTCACGTGACCCAGGAAAGCGCGTGTCTTCAATACCGGCTCAAAATGGCTAAAAGACAGAACAGACCTGCAGGAGAAAGAGCTTCACCGTGATGGCGGAGGGCAGCGGCCCGGTCAGAGCACCTGCAGTGTGTTACACTCATTATACACTGTCAGATATTCTAGTCATCATCAGTTCATCATTTGTGATTTTTGGAATATGTTATACTTCATGTAAATGTGTGTTGATTTTACTTAAACATATTAAAGACTTGTCCAGTAAGCAGTTCTGAGATTGTTACTCAAAAAAATTATACAATAACAGCTAGGGCTGGGAGATTTTTTCGATTAATTCGAATTTATGTTTTAAGATGATAATTTTTTTTTCCTAAATCAAGGTATCGCGATTTTTTATTAAAATATTAGATAAATTGTAATTGCACCAATGGCAGAATAATTAAGAGACATGATTGTCCGACCACATGATGTCGCGCCTAATTAACCGCCCACTTGTGAGAGTTTTAAATCGATTTTACTGTTTCACTTTGGTGCGGCACCGCGAGCTTCTGTAGTTCGGCCACGCCCCCTCTGTGACTCACACGTGGGAAATACGAGATACAACATGGCAGCGCGTGCTGATGAACACAAAGAGCTCGTGTCCAACAGACGCGCCGTTTCTTCAGTCGTACGGAAAATGTTCGGGTTCGCAACTTTACACATTAAACAAGCCGAAGCCGGTGTAAAGTCTGTCTGAAGTTTGTGGCAACTAAAGGAAGCCAATTTCCTCGCGCACCTCGAACAGAGTCACACTGTTGAATCGGCGTCGTGTTTGGCGCTGCGAGATAAACAAGACAAGCGGCAGCGCGGAAACACCGAGTAAAGCCCGGAGAGAACAGCGAGCACATTTCCACACTGTGTCCCACATGATAAGAGCCTCGATGGAGAGATATTACTGATGTTGTGTCGCGGTATATCACTAAAGACATTATGACCAGATACACAGTTAAACATGTAAAATGCTGTCGGGCTGCTGTTTGATTTTATTCAGCATGTAAGTTGCATGTGGTTTGCAAAATTGTTTAAGTGATTTAATATATATACTTTTAATCCAAATAAGCAGGTAATGTTTGGTTATATCGTTTTGCTTAAGTAAGTAATAAATAAATAAAAACCTATACTGTCTTTTCATTATTATTATTTATTTATTTTAAGCAAAAAAAATGTTTTAAAATCGAATTTAGTCTTAATAATCGAGATTTCATTTATAGGGCATATCGCCCAGCTCTAATTACAGCATTAGTTAGCATCCAACTTGGCAAAATAACTGCAGACCAAAAGCACAATCGACTTGCTTAGTCACCAGAGCCTGGATTTATACTAGATTAGTCTGTGATTTGATAAGCAGTGGTTATACCTCATGAGGAGGAGTTTCTCTAATCATTTGTCAGACAAACGGTTCCTCCTTGGAATCAGCTCTTCACTGCCCAGGCAAGCGTCTCTTTAGCACCCAGGAAAAATGAGACTTTCAATATTCAGTCTCCTCAGTGTGAGATTTGAGAGGAGCTGTATTCTTATTTAAAGTCACTCACTGCTGAAGTGCTGCATCCTACAGCCCACTGTGGTGAGGGAAACCAGTTCAGCCAGTAGTCAGCACAGACCATTATGTAGATAACTGAAGCTATGTACAGCAAGATGATTATTAACTAATGTAAATACTGAATTTAGGAATAATCCATTACATTAATCACAGTAATGTACTACTTTGTAATATATCACCACAACACTGCGTACAGTTGTAAAAATTATATCCTCTTGAAATGAGAAGGAAGTCTAGTAAATATACAGATTATATATGAAGAATGTAGACCTAGAGTGGTTAGTTATGGTTAAAATATTGCATATCCATACAGTATTTGGGAGCAATAGGGCTGCTAGAGCATTAAACATTTTCTGACCACAAAGTCTTTTTCAACTCTGTATTTTAGACACAGATCCATTCACATACCAGTTAAAACAAACAACTGTTGTATCACAAATGCAACCATTTCACTATAAACATGAAACGTGCTTAGTGTATGAAGCCAGGGATGCTGGCTGAAAATTTTTTCAGTTTGTATGTGGTCATGTGACTTCATATGGTTATTGTTACTGCGGCTGATTGGTGAAACAGTCATCTCTTCTGCTCTCTCCTCTTCTCTCTCTCTCTTTAACTCTTCCTGTCTCTCTGTATAGCTCCGTGTCGCTCCTGAGCTTGTAGAAGAAATTTTTATCTGATTTTATGTGACATACCCTACTTTTAAGAAATAAAAAGATACCTCAGCTTGCAATAATGGGAGGCTTGCGTGAGAAGCCGAGCATATAGGCCTCTTAGAATGTGCACCCAGAACTGGGAACCTTAATGAAACCCAGATGTTTTATGTAAAGTAAGCGCGGGAAAACTGTCCGCCTTTGTCTAGGATCAGTATTTAAGCAAGAAGCCGTCGGGAGTCGTGGTGCGTTTTGCAGACCTCCCGACTTTGTTGATCAACCAATAAAGTTGTAACCTTCTGAAATCAAAGCCTGAGTCTTCAATTAATTTCCACGACATTTTGGCGTCACGCACAGGATGGAAAAGGGGCAAAGATGACTGATCAGCATGGGCTTCCTTGGCGGGCAGCACAAACAGGTGGCCACTTACAAAGGTAAGCAACTTTTGCTTATATGCTTAGTTTGTGTTGTTTGCTGAGGATCACCCATGGTGGTAAGGATACCTGATAAAGACCTCTCCAAATTAAGTAATTTTTGAATGGGCTTTGTTTTCAGAAGGAAAATGCATGCATCAGTTTACTAACCGTTGAATGGTAGTATTTGAATAGTAACTGGTAAAATAAGCATTGCATTGCTGTCAAGAGGGCTTTGATAGATGGTAGTAATAACAGACAGGTATGAGGAAGTGCATTTGAAGGTCTATCTGTGTTGCTAAGAGGGCTTTGATAGATAGCAATGCATACCGGTAGATAGACGCTGTATTGATTTGTACTCATTGTCAAGTGGGCCTAGACGGATGGCAGTGGAGTAAGTTAATAAGGAATTGCGCTTAATTAGTAATACTGCTTGTGTGAGGATCCGCAGTAGTTAATATAAATATATCCCTTTTATGAGGAACGTACTTAGGTATGTCAAAAGAATTGTGTAGCCACCTAAACCGTATAGTATGAGCTTGTGTTTTTTTATTCATGTCTTTTTATGTGGAACGTACAGTTGTACGTCAATGGTTTTGTGTGCTGCTGATTAATGGATTGTATGGGATTATAGCAGTAAATTTTATATCTTTTTCTATGAGAAGCACAGCTTGGGTGCCATTAAGTTGTAAGCAATTGCATTGTTTGTGTTTAATTGATGTTGTACTGTCCAATACTGTTTGATATTGTCTGAGTGAATGAGAGCTCTATGTGTCTGTGTGTGTGTGTGTCTGAGTGGAAGTGAGAGAGAGAATCTGGCTGAGTGATACCATAAGCTCCGTGTCCAGGGAACCGGCCTGAAACCCCTGAGGGAGTTGCGTGTGCAATCTGCCAGAGTGGGGGTCGGCTGCTGCCAGACCAGAGACGTGTGTGTGAATGAGCCCTTAGAGGACTAGATAAATTAATAGATTAAGTTGAAATAAAGGGACAAGTTTATGAGCCCTTCTAAGAAAATAGATAAATAGCTAGATAAATAAAATAAAAGGGACAAGTATGCTTGAATAAGCCCTGATTAGGACCGGGGACAAAGTATGCGTGAATTAGCCCTAATTTCCAGGAAATAAGGGTCCAGGATGAACGTATAAGCCTAGAAATAAAGAGACTGTGTGGAGTGGTGAATGTGTGGTGAATGTGTGTGAACCCAATATTAATACTGTGGCATTAATCGGTTCTTGCAAGATAATATTCACTGTGTATAAAAAGACTGTGCTTTTTGGCAAGTACTAATAGAACAGTAGTAAAATATGGTATATTAAAGAGTGGCTATCATTGCTAAGTCTTGGTAATGAAGGTGGATGTTTAGATGATTATATAATATTGTATGTTGCTGTAAGTAAATTTAGTTACTAAGTAAGTGCATAAGCATAAAGTAGTAAGGAATATCTTGGTTTTTGGTGACAGAGGCTATAAGGCATAATCGCAGCCTCTCCTGTCGAGATATCGGTATTAACCC
>JAAGKR010013413.1:0-14038 GCA_011419295.1 Clarias macrocephalus
GTCCTTTGGGAACCCATGCAAGCGGACTACATGCTCTAATATCAGCTCGGCTGTGGTTTTAGCTGACGGGAGTCCGGCGAGGGCCACCAAGTGCACGGCTTTGGAGAATCGGTCGACGATGGTCATGATGGTATCCTTCTCTTCGGAGACCGGCAGGCCCGTGATGAAGTCAACGGCAATGTGTGTCCAGGGCCGACGGGGAACCGGGAGTGGTTGAAGTTCCCCTGGTGTTGGCTGGTTGGTGTCTTTAGCCCTGGCACACACTGGGCATGCCTGGACGAATTCCTCTGTGTCCTTTGCCATGGACGGCCACCAGAAGGCACGCCGGACAAATTGGAGGGTGCGTTTTGTGCCGGGGTGTCCGGAGAGGGGGGATGAGTGGCCCCATTGAAGGACCTCCGTTCTGACGTCACGAGGCACATAGAGTCATCTAGGCGGCACTCCTGCCGGTTCCATTTCCGCAGCCTGTGCCTGGCGAACCCAAATCCCAGCGGAGAGGTGCAATTATCTTGGATGGTGGGAGGACAGGCGCGGGGTCTGCCCGGGGAATGTCCTCTTCGTATTGTCGAGAGAGGGCGTCGGCTTTGGTGTTCTTGGACCCCGGGCGGTACGACAGATGGAAATTGTAGTGCTCGAAGAAAAGAGCCCACCGCGCCTGTCTTGGGTTGAGCTGTCTTAGATTCCGGATGGTGATTAGGTTTTGATGGTCAGTCCAGATGATGAACGGCTCTCTGGTGCCCTGGAGCCAGTGTCGCCATTCCTCCAGGGCCCACTTTATGGCCAGCAGCTCGCGGTCCACCTACCCCGTATCGCTGCTGAGTGGGCTTAAATTTCCTGGAGAAGAAACTACAAGGATGTAGCTTCTGGTCTGGACCTCATTGGGAGAGAACAGCTCCGGCGCCCACATCCGAAGCGTCCACCTCCACAACAAATGGCTTACTTGCATCTGGATGGAGGAGGATTGGTGCGGTGGTAAAGCGATGACACAGTTCCTGAAAGGCAGAGATGGCGGTAGAGTTGAGGATGAAGGGGTGAGATGATGGTCGTGTCAGGGCGGTTAAAGGTGCAACTGTACTGTAGCCCCGGATAAAGCGACGGTAGAAGTTTGCAAACCCGAGAAACTGTTGAAGTTGCTTGAACCCCGCGGCGGCAGGTGAGGAGGAGGGCCGGATGGTGCCGTTGCGTAGGGTGTCGGTCACATACTTCTCCATGGCCTGCGTCTCGGTGGCAGAGAGCGAGTAGAGGTGGCCGCGGGGAGGAACAGAACCCGGCTGAAGGTCAATCACCAGGTCGTAGGGGCGATGAGTAGGAAGGTGAGTGGACCGTCTCTTGCAGAACACTTCAGCCAGGTCACGGTAGGCGACGGGGATGGCGTTGATGTCGACTTCGGGGGCCTCGGACTCCCTAGAGCATGTCCCAGCCGAGGCCCGTAGGCAAAGTTCGGTGCAGGTCGGGCCCCATTGGAGGATCCGGTTTTGTGTCCATGAGATGAGCGGGTCGTGTTGCAGTAGCCAAGGGTGCCCGAGGATGAGGGGGGGAGATGAAATGGGGGTGAGGTGAAACCGGATCTGCTCTTGGTGCTGGTCGATGATTAACGTGATTGGTTGGGTCTGGGTGATGATAGGGCTGGATGAAAGGGGCCGACCATCGACAGATACATTTCCCTACCAACATTTCCCGTCTCACGGTGCAAGTACACCTCCAGTTTGGCCACAAACAGGTCAGAAGTACGGTGTTCATCGACTCCGGTGCCGCTGGCAACTTCAGCACTGGCAGAGAGGTGGAGGGAACCTGGCGAGTCGCCCTCCTTACTCACCGGGCCTGAGCGTCTTCCCGGGCGAAGAGGGCAGATAGCTCTGTGATGCGACGCTGACCCACAATAGGCACAGAGCCCTCCTCTGAAACGTCGTTCTCTCTCTGCAGCGGGCAAGGAGGCGCGTCCTAATTGCATGGGTTCCCCTGCTCCGATGTCAACCACGGCGGGAGGTGGAGATCCGACAGGTCTGGTGGTGATGGCAGTGGAAAAGGGGCGTGCTTCAGGGACTGGATTGTAGGCGAGGAAAGTGGAGGGTCGTGGCGTGGTTGGAGATGGTGATGAAGTGGCAGGCGGCAGGGTCCAGGGAGCTGGCCTCGGACGAGAGAGCAGTCGTTGGTCTATTTGGAGGGCGAGTTGGATCAGCCCCTCCAAAGTAGTGGGAAGCTCTCGTCCTGCGAGTGAGTCCTTTATATGGGAAGCCAGCCCCTCGTAGTAGGCCGTCCGGAGGGCGTTGTCTCCCCAGGTGGTTTGGATGGCGAGGATCCTGAAATCTGCCGTGTAGCGGCTCACAGACAATTCTCCCTGCCGCAGATGGTATAACTTTGAGTCGGTCTCCACCTCGGCAGCAGGATGTTCAAAAGTGAGTTTTAGTTGACGGGTGAACTCATTATATGAATGTGCTGTGTCCAAATCGGAGCGAAGAACCGCCGTGGCCCACTCAGCTGCCTGCCTTGACAGCAACGAGACGAGAAGGGCAATGTGCAACCGGTCTGTGGAGTATCTGGTGGAATTAAACTCAAACACAAGATCCAGTGTGGTTAAAAAAACATTACACTTCCCATCTGTGCCGTCCTATTTGTCCGGTAAAGTTAAATACACATCGGAGGGGGGAGGGAGTGGCGGCGCAGCCGCCACCGCAACGGGCGATGGCCTAGCCGGCCGTGAAGCCGCCTCACGGAGCGGCATGCTCTCCTGCCGCAGCTCCGCGACCTCGCGGTGCAAGGCTGCGATGTCTTGGACGCTAGCACGGAGAGCTGCAACCTCACCGCGCAGCTGCTCAATCAGCCTAGCATGTCCGTTCACCACATCGCAGAGGTGAGCGTAATCCGCTGGGTTTACTGCGGACTCAGTCATTCTGTCACGGGACAACCGGAGGCGAATCAGAAGACTAGCAGTTTGCCCGTGTAGCGTGGAGGATAAACCCAAACGCGGAAGCAGCGCGAGCAGGCAGGATAACCACGCGATTTGTTCTTAGAACTCTCTCACACAGAGAGCAAGAGTTTACACAATCAAACCTGCGTTCTAACAACACACACTCAATCAGGAAAATGGCACAAAATGGTGAGTACTCACGAAATTGGAGAAATAGCGTCGGAGACGGCATTGGAAAACTCAATGACTGAGTGATGTGCGGCGCCATCTTGTTTCCTTTTATACTTCCTGAATCGCGACCGTACTACTTCCGGGTCCTAGTGCCGGTCGCGTTAAGTGCGCATGACAGATAACTAGCAAATGCTATTAAATTCCACACACACACACACACATATTATTTTCTTGCTATGGTACCTTTACTAACATTTAACTATGTATGATAATAAGTGGTGCAGAGGTGTATAATAGACCGAAAAGATAAACACAAAAAAGATGGACAGCTATTTATTACTATAATAATTATAATTAAATAATCAGTATTTATCAACAACATCCATCCATCAATGCAGTATGCCTGCATTTTTATAGATAACCCGCATACGTTTATCACCTTTTGATCAAAATGCTGCCTTTTGTAAATTTCGTAAAATTCCATATACTGTAAATAGGTACTGTACATCTGTATGAATAAACCGAGATGCCCACCCCCATAAAAATGGCGAATTCAGTGAAAGGCTCCCCTGCGAGAGGTTTTGTGTGGACCACTGAGCTTCTACGGATTCCAAAATAGACAGTTACTGTTTTTTAATACCTGCAGTGGAAGAGAGAACTTATTTACCATAAGCTTTGATGCATTGTTTTTAATCCCTCTATACACATCCTATGATTTCACCTATGCTATTTTACAAATGGAATATTTTTTTATGCTACACTCTAGAAACTGCTGGGTTAAATGTTAAAGTGCTATTTTATCTATTTATTATTATTTAGTAGCTTGTCTGTTAGAAATACCCCAAATGAAATTAATCCGCTGTTTTAACCACTGCAGAGACAATTAATTATCCTTAGTTTTCACTACTACTATTAAAGATGATAATATTTAATGGAGAAAGCGCAGTCAAATAAGTAGGAGAGGAGAGTATTGCAGGAGAAAATAAAATTAAGACTAAATACATATCAGTATTTAAAGTTTGAGCCTGACATGTTTATGAGCTCTGTCGCTTGCTGTCAATGGATGCCTAAGATAGAGAACACATGTTTAGCTTCAGTAGACACACAATACTTCAGATTGAAACACGACTGCCCCCTACAGGTAATGAACGGCATTTTCACAGCTTCCCGCAAGCTGCCGCGGAAGCGCGCAAGATCCCTTTTCTCGAAACGTGCGTTCTTAAGGGCCAGATCTGTAGCGCATTGTGGGCATATTGGACCCAAGGAAGAAACTTGCTCCAGGTGGTTGAGTCCCGAGTTGTCATGCAACGGAGGGAAACCTCTAGTGCTTGATTCATTCGCTCAGTTTGTCCGTTGGACTGGGGATCTAAACCTGATGATAGGCTGGGAGTAGGTCCAATAAGCCTGCAGAATGTGCCCCAAAACCGAGAGGTGAATTGTGAACCCTGGTCTGACATGATGTCCATGGAGAGGCCATGAAGTCGAAATACGTGGAGGATGAGTAGCTCTGCAGTCTCCTTGGCGTGTGGAACTCACTGCTTTGACATCGAGGTTATTCTCCAATAGCCGCTGTAGAACCTGACGAACATGGTGCCGGTGATCCTCCAGGCCTTGAGAGAAAATTAAAATGTTGTCCAAGTATACGAACACGAAGGAATTATGGAAGTTGCGGAAGATGTCATTAATGAGGGATTGGAAAATGGCGGGGGCATAGGTCAGACCAAAAGGAACCACCAAATATTCATAATGTCCCGTAGGGGTGTTAAAGGCTTCAAAGTCTTCCACTCATCGCCTTTACAGATACGGACAAGGTGATAAGCTTTTCGCAGATCTAGTTTCGTGAAGGTGTCGGCCCCCTGGAGCAGTTCAAAGGCAGTGGCCATGAATGGGAGTGGGTAGCGGTTCCTGACGGTGATTTCATCGAGCCCACTGTAATCAATACATAGGCGAAGAAAAACCCTGCCCTCGCAGGGGAGGAGGTGGGGCGGATGATTCCGGCAGCAAGGGCTTTTGTGATATGTGTTTATGGCCTTTTTCTCTTGGCAAGACAAAGAGTACAGTCGTCCTTAGGCGGAGAGTTGCCTGGGAGAAGGTCAATAGAGCAGTCATGTGGTCGATGCGGGGGAAGTAAGATGGCGCGGATTTTGCTAAAAACCTGAAGTGTAGGACGCTCAGAGTGAAGGCATGATGTGGCACAAGAGGGGCTCCAGCCCATGATACTATGCTTGATCCAGTTGATCTGGGGACCGTGGAGATCTAACCATGGGAGACCAAGGACCAGAGCGGCGTGTGATTTCTTGATGACAAAAAAACAAATCTTCTCAGAATGATTCCTCAATGTCCTTAGAGTGAGTGGAAGGTTTCTGTGAGTGATGGCTGGAAGGGGACTTCTATCTAGGACTTGTACCGCCAGTGGAGGGTCCAGTGAAGTGATAGGGATCTGCAACGCCCTGACCGTATCAGAGCTGATCAGATTCCGGTCAGAGGGTCAATGAGTGCCTAAATAGGATGAGCTTGGCTGCTGATAATTGGTGTAACGGAGAGCAGGGGGCGAGGTTCTGGGAGTTTGTCGGGAGGAGCACCCTCTAGAACTCCCAGTCTGACTAGAGGATGCCTCCTTTTAATGGGTAGTCCTTGAGCATATGACTTGAACCCCCGCCATAGAAGCAGGCTCTCTCCAGGCAGCGGTGGCGTCTCTCCTCATCGAAGATGAGGGTCCTGCCCAGTTGCATGGGCTGCTCCTGATTAATCTGTGTTGGAGGGGAGGATGGGCGGGATGTCCTGGGGGGCGTTAATCTCCTAGCGGGGGGGTGGGGGTGATCTCCGGGTCGGTCATCTTGAACAAAGAAGTGAGATCCATGAGTCTGTGGAGGTCAGAGGGAAGTTCTCGGGAGATTAGCTCATCTCTGAGTACCTCTGACAGCCCTTCCAGGAAGACGTCTGCCAGGGCTCTGTCATTCCATCCACTTGAGACGACTAAGGTCCGAAACTCAATGGTGTAGACGTAGCCCGCGTGACCCGTGACGAAATCGTAATAGTTTAGCTCCGGTCTCCCTGCCGACGTGAGATTGGTTGAAGACCCTCTTCATCTATCAAAACTATCACAACATGGGTTGTGAGCATCCCTGAAAGCTGTGCTCCACTCCCGGGCCCGACCGGTGAGGAGAGTGATAATGTAGGCCACCCGGGATCTTTCTGAAGGTGGAGGCTTCAAGCTTGGGATAAGAAGGATCTACATGTTCCTGGCTCTCCTCCGTAAGTGGGAGGGGTGGCAGACGTGGCTCTCATGGAGAATCCGTGATTGTGGTCCGAAACGTGAGAGAATTTGGTTAGGGCACTCAAAAATCTGGAGGAGAAGAAACGGCGTGCTGTGCTTAATTACAAACACAGAGAAATCAGCACTGGATGAGAAACCAGTGTGCAGGCAGGGCGGTCCGAGGGCATGGGAAGTACCATGACAGCGTGGGAACAGACATTTCAAAAGGAGGAAGCGGTCTTTGAACAGCACGAGAGTGCTGAGAGCGTGACATGAAGAGTAACCCTATGAAGCTAATCATAGAGTAAGAAGGGCTTATTAGGCTAATCCTAAGATGTACATAGATTCAATAGGGCAGCCCAGGGGTATACCTGATGAATTCAAAGCCAGAAATGAGGTAAAATCAGGATTTGAGTCTATTTTTATATGGATAACACCTCAATAAAAATGCAGAATGGATAATTTATATTTACTATAACCAACAAAGATTTATTAACTACAGATGAAGCCATTTCAAACAGCCGGCTGTTCCATGAAAGGACCTTGCACTATCCGTGACAATTCCTTGCATTGTCCATGCATGGAACGTGATGCAGTTAACGATGCCTTGCCCTATGAATGCCCTCATCTGCTTTCTAATAAGATGGTTGTAATGCTGTATAATCCTGCCAGGTGGCGCATTGGCTGTTATATAATACCTCTGTTATTTTTCGTGCTCCTGGGTTGAATCCCAAATAGCATTAGATGAATAGAGAGTACAATACCTTGTTCCACACACGAAGTAGTGCCCTTGGTAAAGGGTTGGAAAGAAATTTGGAATTCTGCCTTGTGTTAGGAGCTAGTTGGCTTTGTAGCTTTATATAAAATAGCTTGGATAGTTCAGAGACGATTCCACATGATAGAAGTGTTTTTAAACACAACAACGTTATCAGATGTGTTTTCTTGCTGAAAAAGGTGCTTCTGTGACTGGTTTTGAACTTGATGTTCGGCAGGCAGTTGCTCTATTTGACATTATGGTGTATTTTACTTAGTTCTGTTTATTACACTGGTAGATAATATTTTGCTGCAAAGTAAAGCTCAAACTATAACTTCTACTTGGGTTTGTTTTCGTTATATGTTTGATGATGTTTTCGCTGATGCTTTTTCGCTCATAGTCAAAAATTGGCATAACAAAAGAGATTAATGGCGCATAATATCTGGAACAAATATCTACCCATACGGATCAGTATTTCTTTTTTCTTTTAACCATGGATTGTTAGGAACCTCCACCAGAGGTCACTGTTCATGTTTGTAGTATTTGTTGGTCTATTTGTTGTTGGTGTATGTTTGTTTGTGTTTATATCCTATACAGTCATGTGGGCATTGCTTTTTGTTTCTTTAAGTTTGTTTTGTAACCTTTGTTTTTGAGTGGGCTCTAGTTTTGTTTTCTCTATGTTCCTTGTTCTGATGGATTCATGGAGCTGCCTTGTTCAGTGTTTAGTTAGGCTGTGTCTCCTCCTGTGTAAGTACTGTTCTGTGTCTTCCCTTGTATGTGTAGCCACATGAGGGCTTAGCCGTTAGCAGGGTTAGCCACTAGTAGGCCTTGACGGCTAGTAGGGTTAGCCCTTAGTAGGGTTAGCCTCCAGTAGGCTAGCCTCTAGTGGGATTGACTGCTAGTCGTTCTGGTCACTAGTAGGTTAGCTGCTAGTTTGGTATAGCCTCATGTGTGCCTTTCCTTTTGTGTTCCGGTCCCCTAGTTCAGTACTAACCTTGTTAGCTACTAATCCCATAGATACTAACCCGGTTAGGTCAGCATCCAGTGTCTCTGTATTCCATGTAGCTACTAACCTCACTAACCACTAACCCATCTGGTCTCTAGTCTCTGTTGCCCCTAGTTCTCCAGTCCTGTCTAGTCCTCCAGTCCTGTCTAGTCTCTGTCTCTCCAGTTCAGTCCTGTCTCTCCAGTCCAGTCCCCATCTCTAGTTCCTGCCATGTCCTGTCCAGCCTTGTCTCTTGTTCCCCTATGTGTCCTTAGTTAGCTCCAGCTCCATGTTTCCCCATCCTCAGTCCCCTGTGTTATCGCGCAGTTCCCTGTGTTAGCGCGCTGTTCCCTATGTCTTTCCTGAGCCCTAGTTTTAGTTTGAGTTTGTTGTTTTGGTTCCTTTGTTTTTGTCTGTTTTTACTTTGTTAATAAAAAGACTCTCTGTTGAACCCCTCTGCCTGCTCTAATATATGCCCACGGCAACACCATCAGCCGGTCTAGCCAGAACCACCAACTAGACGCCATGACATGGATAACATTCCCCCATCAAAAATATGATGGGGCATTAATCACTTATCACAACTGTGAATAGATGTGGCACGCAAAGACAGATTAAATCCAAATAAACAATCACACTTCTCACAAAGTTCCAGAGGATTAGCGCCTGTTATCGCAGGACAGGGATCACCTACAGTACTTTATTTTTTTCTGTTTATATTTTTGCCCTAGTTTCATTTGGTTTTACGCAGTTTCATGTGCTGTGTGTGAGAGGGAGAGAGAGCTTATATTGTAGATTATTACTAATACAACCACTGCTATTAATAATAATAATTGTTGTTATGTAAATTAAACCCATGGGTCTCAATCATCACTAAATCAGCAAAAGCGCCTACAGTATACTACTGTATTTTTCACTGCTTATAATTTTTGCCCTAGTTTCATTTGGCGATTTCATATGCTATTTGTGTGTGCGTGTATGTGTGTGTGTGCGTGTGTATGTGTATATCACATAACGCACACGTTTATTGTAGGCTATTTGTGACATAGAGGAGATCTATCTCTCACACACGTGAGAGACATATGCAGGCTCCAGGATTAGTAATATCAAATTTATTTATATATCGCTTTTAACAGCGGTTACTATCGCAAAACTTTGCTTTACAGAATTAAATAAAAATTAGAGAAGTTTCACTTCCAAGCTTAATTTTGCAGCAAAGCATTTATTTATACTGAGAAAAAATATATATGGGTCACATAAGTACAAAAGAGCATAGATACATATGATCAAGCGTTCAATGGTTTTGTTTCTATGACGAAAAAAAAATGTGTTATTGGGTGCTGGGTGAATGTAGAACAGGCGAGGATGATGATGCAGGGATATAGGCCTGTAACCTGTGGATGGTGGGCGTGTTAGCGAGACGCAGCTTCTTCACCTGCTTCTCCCATATACTGTCCCACCTCAAAAAACAGTCACAGCCCTCTCCAGTTTTTCTAGGGCTTCCTGGCATTAGCACTCCAGCTCTGATAAGCTAGCGTCCACTGCCCGCCGAAAATACTGGTTTCCCTGTAGATCATGCTGTTATTAGATTCTCCCAACCGCTGTTCTAAGATGTCTATTTTTTCAGAAAGAGTCAATACCTCCCCCTTACATTGATTAAGCTCAGTTTGCAGTGTGTGTACAATATCCATATTAAACATATGACCAACAATATCATCATTAGAAGGTCTATCGGATATATACAATGAACTAATCAATGAAGTTCTCTCAGCTGTAAGGTCACGGCGTGTCCCAAATGCATGTAATGCAACATCTACATCCTCTGGTATATTGCTATTAACTACATAGTTGGCCCTGCCGGCCCTACTAACGTTAGCATTAGCTTTAGCCATGTTAGTGTCCTGCTTACTCTGCAAAGCGACACCACACCGGAATTTGTCCAAAAAAACATTCCCCGTACGTACGGGCCACTAATATGTAACGCTCAGCTATGAAAACTAAGCTAATTCCACTATGACAAGGTCTAGAATCTAAATAATTGTTAAAAATGATATACAAAATATTTACAAAAAAAGTGTGTGTGTGTGTGCGTGTATGTATAAATATCCAGCGTCCGTGTTATTGACTGTGTGTGTGTGATGGTGGCGGGGGTAGATGGCTCGCTCTCACCGGTATATGATATGGCCAATCCGGGAGCACGAGAAAACGGAATGAGAGGGGTATTGTAGGTGTCCAGAAAGATTAATCCTCCAGGGAAAAGTAATTCTTTTGGCGGCAACAAACAATCTCTCTCTTTCTTTGAAACAGGGCTGTGTATCCTCATCTCTCCACCTCGAGTCCTTTGCCAGTTCCGCTTTTATGCTAGCCCTCGTGATCCGACACGTGATCGGGATTTCCTTGCGCTGCAAGTCCGCATGCTTGCGAGAGCTTAACCAAAACACAGTCTTTTGAGACAATATAACCATATCGGGGTCGTTGATGAGGCCCGGTGGTTTTATTTTCAACAACCCCATTATGTGGCTGCGCTACAAGTTGTCTCCTATTTTAGCCCATTGATGTAGTTGGTTCAAGTAAATGTTTTTTTTTAAATCAAAACAAATTGGTCTAACAATAACCCAACAATTAAAACACACAAACATGATGTAAAAAAAAACTTTATTCTTCCAAAACTAGCCAAAGTTTTAAAAAAAGTAATTTGTATAAAACAGGTGAATAGAAGTTGTATTTTGCTTAAAGGTCAGTAAAATACCTGGATAACACCAGCTGTTTGTCAGTCCCTATCTGTTTTTTTTAAATTATTATTAAAGTCCATGTACAAGTCTCCTCCTTACAAAAAAGAACTGCAGTTTTCAAGTGTCAAAACTGCAGTTTTCTACATATACAGTACATATGCAGGAAATGCAGTAATTTGGACACGAAATTACTGCATTTTTTCTTAATACTGCAGTAATGCTCCAATAACAACTGCAGTAATACTGCAATAACTACTACAGTAATACTGCAATAATACTGCAGTAATACTGCAATAACTACTGCAATAGTACTCCAGTAATACTGCAATAATACTGCAATAGTACTCCAGTAATACTGCAATAATACTGCAATAACTACTGCAGTAATACTGCAATAATCCTGCAATATAATGCAGTAATACTGCGATACTACAGTTAATATTAAACAGCTACTGCAGTTAAAATAGTAGTTGTACTGCAAATAAAATGTATGGGTATACGCATTTTGAATAAAGCTGAAAAAATACTTACGGTATTAACCCATCCCTTGTGTGGAGATCTTATAACTAAGATCTCAAATAAATGGCAAAAGAGAACTAAAGATAGGATTACAAAATGGCCAAAGGAGGGGACATTTGATTTGGCTTTGTGTGGGGAAATGGAAACTTTGGTAAAAATTACAAAACTGCGACTAGAGAGAAAAAGCGTGTCTAGAGTGAGTTGAAAAGACAGCAGGAGAGGGTGCCCTGGCTCTGTTTAAGAAAGAAGGGGATGAGTTTGTAAGAAGGAAAAAGCAGGTGAGGAGAAAGTTAAGGAAAGTTAGGAAAGTAAGGCACAGAGTAACAGGGGGGAAGCATTAGTTACACCTCCCCCTTATGTGCAGACAGAAGGTCAATTCCCAATGCTTAAGGGAATGGTTGAAGTTTCGGGAGAAATGCAGATGGAAGGTTGTGTGGATTGAGATGAAGGTTATAGGAAGCCATGTGTGAAGTCTAGAAAGAGACAGGATAGGTGGATAGAGAGAGAGGAAAGCACACCGTTAGATTGTTATAAGGAAGTAAGGGCAGGTCTACAAAAAGTGGAGAAAGTTGTATGGGAAGGAAGATGATAGAGGGAGAAGAGGGGGTGCATGTAAGTGAAGAGAAGATAGACAGAAGCACTGAAACACCAGGACAGTCAACAGGTCAGATAGATGCAACAGGACTGGATGTAGGCCATTGTACAGTAGAGAGGATGGGGGTGAGAAGGTCATGTAACAGGGCTAGTTGGAAACATGGAAGGAACACAGGGAAACTTAGGAACTTAGCTCCACTATTCCCAATTTTAATTAAAGGGGCATGGGGACAATATGTACCATGGGCAACTCAAGATCTCGAGGGACTTGTCAACCCCCTCCCTAGCATTCACGAGGGTGCAGGGAAATGGAGTAAGGTCTTGGACGAGGAGACCTTAGGCAAGCTGTTGTCGGTTGGAGATATGAAAGCTCTTCTGGCAAAAACCGTGGGGGAGGAAAGATGGAGAACGTACTCCGTGCTTCTGATTTGAACAAGGTTGTAGATACAAACCATATGGATGGAATTATCCTTGATGCTTGCCGCCCTGCCGTGTGGAAGGCCTTTTGTGCAGAGTATTCAGCTTGAATTGACCCAAAGGCATTAAAGGGTGATCAGTTGAAGATGTGATTGGTTTAAATTCAAGAGCACACAAAGAGTTCTGTGATCACATCTCACATGCTGCTGAACAGTACAAGAAAATGAGCAGAAGTTGAAAGCTCAAGAGAAAGAGCTACAACAGAAGCTAGCTCAGTTACATCTTGAAAAACTGACTAAGAAAAACAAGAAAAAGTCCAAGAGGCCCTAGTTACAGCAGAGCAAGTGTTTGGGGGGCCCCAGGCAATCCTTCACCCATGATCCAGTCACAGCGATGACCGCACCAGCAGCACTACCCCCAAACTCACACCAGATGTCTGCAATGTTTATCCGCAAAGGCAGAAAGAGTGGAGGACTAATCAGCGCGAGAGGGGACAAAGAGACACTTATGCTAAACTTCCACCAGCCGTATGCTGGGGGTGTGGAATGGCTGGACATAACCAATCAAGATGCCCCACACATCCATGGCCCCAGCTCCCGAGTTGTGCGGTGGGAGGGGGGTGGCAGCAGTCTCCTCTAGATCAAGCTCAAGGCCCAGTAAACCCATGGGGGGTCCAAAACTGGGGGGATTCAGTTACCTGTTTTAACAACTAAATGCTGAACAGGAACCCTTGTTAGTAGATACAGGAGCAGTTACATTTAAGTCATGCCTAAATTTAAGTCATCTCCCCATGCCTGGAAAATTTGCAAAGGCAGTAGGATTATCGGGACAATAGCAGTTAATTCCTATGACCGCTCCAGTCCGTCTACAAACTAAGGACAAAGGTGTGACTATACCTGTATTAATTTCAAGTCAGACCCTGGTTAATTTGTTGGACAGAGATGCATTATGTAAATTAGGATTGCAAATATGGTGTTCTCCAGAAGGGGTGTATGCTGACATGAATGGTGTAAAAAATCAAATGGTAATGGCTGAGCCACAAGCAAATGTGTGTTGGATAGGACAGCTAAAAAGGGATGTAAGTAAAGTAATCCATAAGTGGGGAAAGTTCATTCAAGCACAGATTCCTGAAGCACAATTACCTACTTCAGACTTTCACTGTACAATGGTGTATGATCCAACTAAGGATGCTGGTTTAGAACAAACATGGCAGGAAGAAACAAAAGAGGACAAGGTTGAATTAATTACACAGTACATCATCATAGGTCGGCAAGGAGCAGCTAGGAGCATAGATGAGTGTGATTTTGTGAAAAGGTGGTTCAATGTAACTGAATCTGTTCCCCATGTAACATTGTATGTTGGAAGAAGTTGCAGATCAAAGGACTTAGGACTGATGATGAAGAGAGCTACAGAAGTCCAGTGGGAGTCAACCATAAACCCATTGATTTTACATTTTTGTGTAGCAATAACTTGATTGGTGTTCCTCAGGAAGTTGTTATTAGCCACAAGTCACAGACGCAAATGGCATCAGCAACTGAGGTAGTTGAGAGAGAGGATAAACTACATCGGGAACTAGAGAGTCAGGTCCCACCTGAATTATGGTCCCAGCATGGTACAGATATAGTCCTAATTGAATCAGCCAGCCCAATTCAAGTAAAACTCAAACCAAATGTAAAACTGCCCAAAATAAGACAATATCCTC
>JAAGKR010013415.1:0-10899 GCA_011419295.1 Clarias macrocephalus
GTTAGCATGTAGATAACACTGCTAAATCATGCTAACATACTGCCTTATGTAGCTTAGCACAAACAGGTTAGCTCACAGGTGGCTAAGCTAATGCCTTACAGTATGTAGATTACAGATGGTTGTCAGTATCAGCTGTGGTGTAAATGTTTATAATATATTCACCCCGTTTTGGAGAGCTTCATGTTATGGGAGCTATTTGGTTCAGTTTTTGGTTAGCTTATGACGCTGCTATCTGTAATGTTATTTAGCACAAACACTTAAGCTCCCGGTGCCTAAAATACTGCCTTATGTAGCTTACAGATGTTTGTGATATTAAGGTGTAAATTTAAATCGTAATGCAAAAAGTATAAATCGCTGTATAACATTGCAAAAGTTTGTGTTGTCTTTATGCATGGTCAATAGTTATTGATGATTATTGACAGTAATTTTATCATCATCATGCTTATGTTTCTTTTTCCTTTTTGATAAACCGCTGTGACCATGAAAATGATCAGCCACCTGTTTTATAGAGACCAAATGCAAACAAACAGGCAAGATACAGACGGACCATCACTATGTCATGGGAACCTCGACCACGACTGGGGTCTGGATTCGGGTTGGATCTCTTGTATTTTTTTAAGCGGTTGACCACACGATAAGGCTTAACCTGTGACTGCACACAACCAGCACATGGACTGACCTCAGATGCCAGGAATGTTACCACTGCTGGTCACAGGGTCTGTGTGAATTACAAATCAGTTTATGGTAAGCAGCCATAAACACCATGGAAATGCCAGGTATGCGATGTTCACTTGTGTCTTGAGTTAAACAAGAACTGCTTTTCGAGAGAAGCACCAAGATGTATGACTGTGTATAGGGTGTAAAAGTGGGCTTTTACAAACCTGACACCCTTTCTTCATAGTGCACTGTTCCTGTTCCCACTGTTTTACCCTGAATGTCTGTTTGCACGGCCATATTTACAGTATGCCAGAAATGTGCCTTCTGTGTATAGGATCATCCGTGTCCCTCTTCCCTCAATCCTGGACATTTACTTTGCACTAGGTGAAAGAGGCGACATTTGTATGTTTATAAGTAAGTTTACATTTATATGTTTATAAGTAAGAAAAATACACAAATGTCAGGACATGTCAGAACTACTTCAGGGCCCATAAACCTGCGACCCCTAAATAAAGAGTGAGGGCCAAACTCACTTATTTACACTCCTGTGGTGTGAAAGTAACTGTGTGAAAGTGTCCCTGAGAGGTTGGTCTCATGTTTTGTTTTTGTTATTATTTTTTTACCAAAAACTTATTTGCTGTTCATTGATAAATTATCATATTGTTAGAAATGTGCATATTGTATAAATTGTTACATATTACACAATGTTAATATTGTTTTTGTTGGCCAATAAAGCTGATTTTATACTGATTCTGTTTTATATTTTACATATTGGATGACAGTCTTCCATGTATTCTGGCTTTTATACCATACCAACATTAAATGGGCTGGTGAACAGCATAGTATCATTGCACTATAATGCTGGTCTGCGGTATAGCATCAGTAAAGTGACCAACATACCAGCACCAGTATACCAGCACCAAAATACAACATATGCTGGTATAATGGTAACAGCTATGCTGGTCTATGCTGTTTTTTTCAGCAGGGGTCAGATCTATTTAAGGATGTTTATTCAAACATTAACTTTCCTAAAACAAGAAGATAAGCTACCTCAGTTGTTAATTAAATAGCCAACTAACGTTAGCTCGCAACATAGCTTAGTTTACATTTTCTCATTAAGATTCCTTTATCCTGCTGATTTTTCTCTTGCTTACATTCCTTTTTTTGTTTCTTTTCTCTGTATCCTTAGAACATGTAATTGTTTGTGATATTTTATGATGGTTTTGCTACAATGCTGCTGCCTCTTCAATCAGCTCCAATAATCAGAGTTACAGTCGGACGCTTGCATCCTGCAGCCCATTAACATAATATTGCAGGGTTTGTTTTGTTTAATATTGATTTTTTTTAAATATTACATTTAATGTATAATTACAATTGCAAAAAAAAATGCTGTCACTCTTAGCACTCTCGTTTAGTTCGCTAATGCATTGGGCTGGCTCTGTGGACAACATGGACTCCTTTAGAGTACAGTAAGAGAGGGAATGATACAGTAGCTGAGCTTTAAATCCTGTGTGTGTGTGTGTGTGTGTGTGTGTGTGTGTGTGTGTGTCCTAACAGCTGAGTGCAGCAGTGGACAGTCGAGTTGGACGACTCGTGGAACAACTGGAGGATGAGCTTTTTAATCTTCCAAAGGTAAATCTCATCACTGTTTCTCACTCACTCTCTGAAACACGTCTCATTAAGACAACACTAAACGTCCCTGTCTGACATCACAAGTGGGTCCTAACGTTAATCTGCTTTCTGTAGGCTTTAGCTTCTGAACATCGCTCTCTCACATCTGAAAGACCAGATTCTCGTGTATCCGGCGTCAGTGTCCATCAATATCTCTCATTTGATGGAGTGATGAATTCTCTCTCAGATCTGAAGAAGAGACTCGAGGAATATGGTAAGAAGAGCTGCTCCATGTTGGAGGTCTTTACTGTCTGTAACAGTGATGTCGAGGTGTCGGTCTTCGTTCCTAATCACCAAAGTTCTGAACAGTTTAGAGTTTTTAACACTCATCTTGTTCAAGTCTTGATGATATGCTGCTGATGTGAATGAGCTGAGAAAATCTACACTCTGGTGCTTCAGGACTGATGTCATGTGACCTACATACATTTCTAATGATTCACATAAATGACTGATTTTAAAGATTTTACCATCTGACCTTTTTATTTCTGTCTACACAGTGGATGAAGTTCAAAGTTTCCTCACAGAGCCACAGAACAGAGACGAGTTTCTAAAATGTACGTCACACACCTGCTGTATTGTTTTGTTTTAATAATTGTGATTTTCTCATTGTGCACATTCTCGCATGTACTGAAAATATCACCATCGGAGTCATAAAATTTCAGTACATTTATATTATATTCCGCAAATTAAAAGTAATCATCTTTGAATTTGTTGATTCTATTTTAGATTTCCATTATCTGACTCTGGATCCGAACACAGCACATCAAGAACTCATTCTGTCTGAGAACAACAGAGCGGTGAGATACAGTGAGAACGAGCAGCAGTACCCGGATCATCCAGAGAGATTTGATTATTGGCCTCAGGTGTTGAGTAAGGAGAGTGTGAGTGGACGCTGTTACTGGGAGGTGGAGTGGGAAAGTGACATAGGTGTGGCCATAGCAGTGGTATATAAGGGAATTGGAAGAAAAGGAGATGGTGACTATTGTAAGTTTGCATGTAACAATCAGTCCTGGAGTCTGGAGTGTCTCTCTGCGTCTTCTCTCTCTTTCTATCACAACTATGTTAGTACTGATCTCAGAGCTCCATCATCCTCCAGAATAGGAGTGTATGTGGATCACAGTGCAGGAACTCTGTCCTTCTACAGCGTCTCTGACACCATGAAGCTCCTCCACAGAGTCCACACCACATTTGCTGAGCCTCTGCACACTGCATTTGGGTTCTACAAGTCTGGTGGGTCTGAATCAGGAAGAATTATCAGGCTGTGTGATCCAAATTAATCAGGCTGTGCTGTTTTACAATCTGAAGTATACAGATAAATTGAAGCACATTTCTTTATTTATCTCAACAGTGACAAATCATTAAAACACTACATCACTGAGTTTACACTTCATTTACATTACTGTATAAATATATAAATTAAATAAATAAAAAAAAGAGTCAACTATGTAAGCAAATTAGCATCTTAGCAAGATTACACTATATGTGCCTTAAATACATGTTAATGATTTATAAAACTTTTATGGCATTGTTATCTTTAAAATCTGTTTCATTGAACTTATGACTGTAATATGATTCTTTATGGAAATCATACATTGTTAAACCTTCATGATTAAAATTCAGTTATTTGTCACATGTACCTTACAGCACAGTTCAATTATTTTTCGCGTATCCCAGTTAGGCAACTGATATATGTATGTATGTATGAAGGATGTCTTCTTAAGAATATGGAACTGTCTTTATTTATTGTAATATATATTTTATTTCCACATAGAAACTGAGTTAAACTGAGTCAAATAAAGATCATTAAACTTCTGTTTCAGCAGAAAGACCTGAGAAACATAAATAATTAACATTAATGGACATCGGGCTATCTCTGCATTATAAAAGTGAAGCGCATAGTTTAGTCCAGGGTTCGTAGGCACAGCAAAGAGTCGCATGGTGGATTTATTAAAGAGAGTGGCACATGAGCGGAGAGATGCTACATGCCCCAGAGACTTTAAAGAGGAGACCGGAATGTCGCTTTTTGAGGACAGCGTGGGAAAGAACTGCTCGAGCTCCTGCGGCACCGTCACTCCCGCGTAGAGCCTGCTTTTGCATCCCTGCCGCCAAAGTGGAAAAGGCAGCTAGGAGGACCGCGTTAGGGTCCCTGATCCCTGCCGGGAAACCCACCAGCCAATGGACATCCGGGAGAGACTACCACCTTTGGCTGCACCCAGAGAGAGCTGGGAGGAGCCAGTTTTTCGCTTAAAAAAGTGTGTTTTGCATGGAATTAATGTGCAGCCACATGGGTTATAGTGAAGTACTGAATGGATAACAGAAGAGCCTCTCTGGTTACCAGAAAAGTACTCCTCACAACCTCTTTGCATTTGTGCTTATTCTCGCTATCTCTCTTTCTACTCAGATTCAGGTTTTATTAGCATGACAAATATGGACAGTCGTATTCTCAGAAAGTCAGAAGAAAATAACAGGAATATATATATGGGAGAATATCTTCTCAAGGGCAGTGCTCAACTAGCACCATGGACAGTACTGAAACATTCCAGAAAGGGGCAGGGTGCCATGACTCAACAGCATCAGCAAGGGCAAATCATCCACCAATAACCTGTCAACTGCTCCCAGGCCCAGGCAGTGCATGCTGGTGGGTAGAAAAAAGTATGCAAGCTATTCATACCAGTATCCTCTACCTACAGATTTGGATTCCTACAGTATGAGGCGCCCTTCGCACATATCCCTCCAAAGAGCAGCCTGCGCACCTGCGTCTCTGGTTCCCCGGGGCACTCACCTTCCGCTCCAGTCAACCCTGCCAAGTACAGTGGCTCACCTGAGCACAGACCCTTTCAGATAAGAGTGATTGATTGTTTGTCTCTCAATCCACAGCATGTTAATAAAAGTGCACTTTGTGTTTCACCACATCTATGCTTCTCTGTGAGATATGCCCATCCCCAACCCTCACAAAGATACCCAGCACCTGCTCAAGAAGCTGACACCGCACAGTGATCTCAAAGCTTACCTGAAGATCTTCGAGAGGATGGTGAAGCTGAAGACCTGGCCAAAGTATGAGTGGAGCAAAAGTATCCTTTTGCCCCTTCTCATAGGAAAGTCCAGAAATCCTACTTTGCTCTCTCTGTGGATGATACAGAGGATTATGAATTATTAAACATGGAAATCTTGTCCCACTGCAGACTTTCCAGCACTCAGGTAGCACTAGAAGTCCACCGCTGGGTGTATGATGCACAGATCTCCTCCCTGTGTCCAATTCGATCGTCTGTCCAAGTTTGCCACCCGGTGGCTGCGACCGGAACTGCTATCCCTGAAAGAGGTCACCGAGCCAGAAGTGATGGACAAAGTGCACTGGACACAGGAGGCAGAGAAAGCATTCAAACAACTGAAACCCCACCAGCTCCCCCATTCTCCAGAACCCTGACTTTAACAGACCATTCACGCTATACGCAGACACATCGAAGACAGGGCTCAGAGCCCAATCTTGAGTAGGAAACTGACATCTGCAGAGCAAAAATATGCCACAATAGAGCATGAGGCCCCTGCCATTAAGTGGGCTACAGATGAGCTAAAATATTATTTAGCTAGATGGCACTAATTACAGATCACCCTGCATTGTGCCATAAGCCTCCTGGTGTGAGTGACATTGTTACAGAGGACACACACAGGTCCTGAAGGTTCTAAAGCAAGTAAACTCAAACAGTAGGACCTGGAGGTATATCACCAAGAGTACACCATTAACTTGTAAGCAGTCATCCCACATTTATTCGCGTCTGTCATCATCATACCAGTGCCGAAAAAAATAGACATTGTCTTTGAATGATTTCAGGCAAGTGGCACTTACACAGGTTGCCATGAAGAGTCTAGAAAAACTGGCACTGTCTCATTTCAGTTCACCTACCACCCCAGCAGATCAGTGGACAAGGCAGTAGCCATGGCCCTACACCACATACTTCAACATCTGGAGTACAGCAAAACATATGCAATGATGCTCTTCCTAGACTATAGTTCTGCCTTCAATACCATCCATCCAGGAAAGCTGTTTGTGAAGCTGACAGACCTGGAAGTCCCAACTTCCACTTATAATTGGATTCTGGACTTTCTCATGGACAGATAACAGGTCTTGTGGATAGGAGACAAGGTCTCTGCTGAGCTTACAATCTGCACAGGAACACCACAAGTCTTCTGCCTTAGCCCTAATTTCTACAGCCTGTACCACAACTGCACCACCATCCAGGACAACACTGTAATCATTAAATATGCTGATAATACAATTATCCTGCGCCTCATCAAGGATGATGACGAATCTGGTTACAGGGAACTGGTAAAAATCATTTGTGCTATGGAGAGGAAAATGACTCATTCTCAACATAGACAAGACCAAAGAAATAATCATGGACTTCAGAAAGAAACCCCACCCCTTGCTCCCTCTGAAGTGACTGATGTGGAGAGAGTTGACTGTTACAGGTGGTCCTTCACATGTCAGAAAACCTGAGCTGGAACGAACACATCACTGATACAGTGAAAAGAGCCAAGAGTCTGCCGTACCTCATCAGGCTGCTAAGGAAGGCTAGACGCAGTCTTCGCTCACTCATTCAGGTCTATCATCAACTTATATGATAAATGGATCTGACGTCCCCTCCTTCTTCTTTTGGCTGCTCCCGTTTCTTTCCATCTAACTCTGTCTACCACATCTTCCTTTGTCACTCGAACCTCCTGCAGGTCCTCTCTCACTACATCTATAAACCTCTTTCTTGGGCTTTCCTTTTCTCCTCCTACCTGACCGCAACATCTCTAAAATTCTCCTTCCAATATACCCCTCATCGCTCCTCTGCACTTGTCCAAAACATCTTAATCTGGTCTCTCTATATTTGTCTCTAAACCATACTACCTGCACTGTCCTTCACCACTGCAAGTGGACGTGACTAAGAGCTGATCCCTGGTGCAGTCCCACCTCCACCTTAAATCACTCAGTTGTACTTATGGCACACCTCACCTCTGTAATGCGTTCCTTACATATCTTGCACCAACTGTATTTACATCTATATTTACATTTAGGCCTTTGGCTCTAATCCAGAGCGCTTTCCTGACTTCTTCATGCAATACCACAGTTCATCTCTGTGCACTCTGTCATACGCTTTCTCTAGATCTACAAACACACAATGCAGCTCTTTCTGACCCTCTCAATACTTTACCATCAGCTTTCCCAAAGCTACCATTGCATCTGTGGTGATCATTCTTGGCATGAAGCTGTAGTGCTGCTCACAGATTGTCACCTCACAGCTGAGAAGAGTTTTTGAAATGTACATCTTACATACATCCACTGTATTGTTTATTTGAATAATTGTGATTTTCTCTCTCATTTACATTTATATTTACATTTAGGCATTTGGCAGGTGCACTTATTCAGAGCGACTTACAAAAAGTGTTTTGAAGTTTTCATCACTGGATATATACTTACACTGGGTTACTAGGTTACTAACTGTGCCATCACTAACTAAGTGCCATCCACAGTTACATTGTCAAAGACTCCACCAGGGGCAGACCAGCCTGAGTTGCAGTAGTCCAGTCTTGAAATAACAAGGAACTGAACAAGCACCTGAGTAGAATGTGAAGAAAGAAATGGGCAGATTCTTCTAATGTTCTAAAGAAGAAATCGAAAAGAGCCAGTAAGGTTAGCGATGTGTGGACAAAATAACAGATGGTTGTCCACAGTTACCCCAAGATTGCTGGCAGTTCCTAAAGGAGTGATCTGATTGTTGTCCAGGGATATCACAAGGTTTTGACCTGGGGATGAATAGCCAGGGATGAACAGCAGTTTAGTTTTACTCAGATTGAGCTTCAGCTCATGAGCTGCCATCCAGGATAAGATATCTGCTAGATATGCTGAGATGCGGGTGGAAACCTGAGGGAGGAAAGGAGAGAATAAGTTGCATGTCATCTGCATAATACTGGTATAAAAATCCATGCGATGATATGACCTTGAATACATGACCATGTATAGAGGGAGAACAGAATATGACCAAGTACTGAGCCCTGTGAGACACGAGTACAAAGTCTCCGTGGGGCAGATGTGGATCCCCTCCATGTCACCTCATATGACCTCTAGGTCAGAAGCAAATCATTGCCATGCTGTTCCACAGGTTCCAAGACTTTTATGAATAGATAATAAAATTTTTTGGTTCACTGTGTCAAATGCAGCTGACAGGTCCAGGAGGATGTGGACAGATGATAGTTTACTTGATGTGGCAGCATGGAGCTTCTCAGTAACTGACAGAAGTCGAATGTGCCACTTTGAATCTGGATTAGTTGGAGTCATTAAGGCTGTTCTGTGAGAGATAAAGAGACATTTGGTTCTTAACATCCTCTCAAGAAATTTGGAAATAAAAGAGAGAAGTGATCCCAGGCGATAGTTGTTAACTTCTGCTGGATCCAGGCAGGGTTTCTTGAGGAACGGTTTCCCTTCTTAAAAGCAGCAGGAACATGAACAGATGATATGAAATGGGTGGTGATGGTTGTGGTAAAGGGAAGGAGGCCTGGAGCAGTGTGGAAGGGATTGGGTCTAATGAACAGGTGGTGGGGTTGGACGACGAGACGATTTGCTGAATCTCATCAGATGACGTGCTAGAAAATTCTGCTAAGAAAGGAGAGGGAAGGTCCTGAAGTTCTGGTGTAGGAGTTGGGTTGGGAGCAAAAGACTGGTAAATTGCTGCAATTTTCCCATCGTAGAATGTGGCGTAGTCATCAGCAGTCAGAGAGGATGGGGCAGGAGGAGCCAGTGGGTTGTATAGTGAAGAGAAGATATTGTGGAGTTTGCCAGGATCATGTGCGGATACAACATCCACCGGCCATGAACCACCCGCTGAACAAACAAACAGAATTCCTGTTTTGTATATGGATGTCAACACCGTCAATTAGGAATTTTTTGATTGGTTATGTATTTATTTTTTAGTAAATTGTTCTCACAATAGTGTATTTCTAATGAAATATAAAATGTGTTAGGAATAGGAATACTACTTTACTGTTTTTAGGTAACAAACAAGGATTTCTTTCATAATAACTTTGAGGAAGCCATTTTTTTTATCCTAATTAAATGGTATTAAAAGCTGTTGCATTGATTTTTTAAAATAATTATATGACAGTTACAACAGTTATTAGACAAAACCTTTGTTGTCAAGGAAATAAATATATTTTAAATACAATAGAAGTAATCCTAATGATTTAATGCAGAACAGAAGAATGAGATATTCCTGTGAAACTGTACAGTACACTATAAATTTAAAGCTATTTACACTAAAGAAAAGGGATAAAAGTTTGTAGTTTTTGTATAGCTTCTCCAGCTATTTGGGCCGTGAGTTACGGTAAAGTATCTTACTCCCTGAAGTTGTACTTCTTTGGTGGTCAGACAAATACACTCCCTGTTCGGTAATCAGAGAGAGAATCACAGATGAGAAATGGAAAAAGTCGATCAGATAAAGATGAAGTTTTGTCTTAAAACGACTCCAGCGCGTTAAAATTCACTTATACCACTTCAGCGCCGTTATTTCAGCCAAAGTGAAAATATGAACTAATCCCAGTAAAAATATTCACTTTATCTTTTCTAATTAATTTCTATTAATTCAACAATGAAAAAACAAACAAAGCTCCACAGTCTCCTCAAGACAGGACGGGATGAATGCTCTCGTCCGCTCTGGATGAGTTCTCTCTTCAATGGGCTTATCTCTTTTATGTTATTTGACTTTTTATTTAACTTTTATCTAAGAGTGCACGCTTGTCATGGCATGCGGCTCTCTCTCTCCCTTTGAGGTGAAATGCTAGTCCTTACAGTTATCTATATGGGTTATAGTTATGTACTGGAGGGAGATGAAACAGTTAACAGAGGAGTGTTTATAATCTCTTCGTCATTGTGCTCTCGCCTCCCTCAACCACTCAGAACGAACCAGGAAGTAACCGCACCGAAACTAAACAAATCTCTCTCCCTCTCTGTTTGCGAGTTCAGGAAAATGGCTGAGTCCAGTATTTCTGTAAATCAGAGTCAGTTCCTCTGTCCAGTGTGTCTGGATCTCCTGAAGGATCCGGTGACTCTCCCCTGTGGTCACAGTTTCTGTAAGGTGTGTATTAATGACTGCTGGGATCAGGAGGATCAGATCAGTGTTTCCAGATGTCCTCAGTGCAGAGAGATTTTCACTCCAAGGCCTGTTCTACGCAGAAACAACATGCTGGCTGAAGTGGTGGAGAAACTGAAGAAGAAGACTGAAGTCCAAGCCGCTTCTCCTGCTCACTGTTACGCTGGACCTGGAGATGTGGAGTGTGATTTCTGCGTAGGGAGAAAACGCAAAGCCCCCAAGTTCTGTCTGACGTGTTTAGCTTCTCTTTGTGAAACTCATCTGAAGCCTCATCTAGAAGTTCCTGCTTTGAAAAAACACACATTAATTGAAGCTTTTGAAAAACTCCAAGAGGAGATCTGCTCTGAACATAACAAGCTGATGGAGATCTACTGCCGTACTGATCAAAGTTATATTTGCTCATTGTGTATGTTGGATAAACATAAAGGCCATGACGCAGTTGTAG
>JAAGKR010013416.1:806-11554 GCA_011419295.1 Clarias macrocephalus
GTGAAGCCTAGAGAAGAGTTTTTTTTTTTTTTGGTGTGTATATATATATATATATATATATATATATATATATATATATATATGTGTAAATGTATATGTGTGTGCATATGTGTATATATAGTTTGTATGTATACAGTATATACAGATGTGTGACGAGCGGTATTCTACTTTCACCGTCGCGCCTCACGGCGGTAGCATTTGGGTTTATGTGTTTGCTGGCTTTTACCACTGAGTGGCGCTATATAACTATAGACCGACGCCTCAGGCCTTAGTTCGTTCTCTCAAGGATTAATTAGCCGCAGCTGCACGTAGTAGCGGATAAAATCAAGTGTAATATTGTAGTTAAACTAATTCATAATCACAGAACTAAAGTTACAGTACAAATGTAGAATTTTTATTAGTATCGAATTTAAGCAAAGTAAATGTTAACACAGTGAGCCTTTAGATTTTATCATGTGTAATTAGAAAGGTTACGCGTGTAGGGTTTTGGGTCATCTTAAATTTTGTGTTCTTTAAATTTGTAGTAGATAAAACCAAAATAAATGAAACTAAATGACCATAAAATGAAAACATTGTCAGGACCTGCTACTGCGTCAGCGATGTCGTTGTCATTCAGCCCCGCTTGTGTTTTTGTGCTATTATAAGAATGAAATGCAGTAGGCTGTTATGATCATCATAATTTTCTTTAATAAATAAATAATCCCCCCTCCCCCCTCCCCCTCTCCACCTCCCCCCGCCCTTCTCTCTCTCCCCTGATGCCGACTCCGGTCCCATTGAGACTTCATCCAGCTTTTAAATAATAATAAGTTAATAAAAATAATTTGTGCTCAGGAAAGCCTGATTTAGAGGCGGTGCCGCCTCCTATGGGAAACAAGTGTAATTAATATTCTGCCTCTCTCCATCTTCCCCTCACTCATCTCTCCTGCCTGTTTCCTTCTTCGCTCAAGCCACACTCATTCATCACATTTCGACAAATTAAAGGAAAAACCAACATGTGTTAATAGGGTTTCGGGAAACAAGAACCACCAGAACAGCCTCAAATACAGGGCTGTTAGTTCACTCTAACAGATACTAAATCCATGGCTACGTTCCTCCATCCATCCATCTAAGAACCCCATTTCCATCCAGTGCTACGGGCAATTTGGAAACGTTTTTGGACTGTGGGAGGAAACCAGAGTACCGAGAGGAAACCCACCAAGCACGGACGGGGAACACGCAAACTCCACACACACACACACACACACACACACACACACACACGGACCACGAGGCAGGAATCGAACCCCACATGTATACCTTATTATTTATTTATTATTAATATAAACGTGTATACAAACTGCTGTTATAGAAAATGAATCAACAAACTTCTGACCAATCAGAATCCAGAACTCAACAGGGTTTAAATATCGACACGTCTGCACACCTTCAAGAGAAGATACTGAAACCTGAAGCTTTGGCAACCTTTATCTGTGTGTGTGTGTGTGTGTGTGTGTGTGTGTGTGTGTGTGTGTGTGTGTGTTGAGCATACTGTCAACCACTGTGAGTCCATGCCATGCTGTTGCTTAGCAAACAGCACTTACTGTCAATCACCCCCCCGCCCCGCCCCGCCCCGCCTCTATCTCTCAGCATTTAACAGGCTTGTCTGGCGGCTCTGACAACAGAACTGAAGTTCAGCCGAGGACTCAGGTGATAAACATGAACGCTGCTCCTCCTTGCTCTCTCTCTCTCTCTCTCTCTCTCCGCTCTGGGTGTGTGTGAGGTGCGGTAGGCTGTTCTCCAAGTTCTCTGAAGACTGTTTATTTATTTTTTCATTAATGAGTAAATGTTATCACTTTAAAAAGATGTGATAGAAGTGAGAGGGAGCGGGCGGGGCCCCATGTCCTCTGAGGCAGGTGTGGAGACTTTGTAAGTAAAGTAAAGCCTTTATTTGTCACATATACATTCGCACACAGTGAAATTCCTTCTTTGCATATCCCAGCATAACTGGGGTCAGAGCGCAGGGTCAGCCATGATACAGCAGCCCTGGAGCAGTTAGGGTTAAGGGCCTCGCTCAAGGGTCCAACAACGGTAACCTGGCTGAGCTGGGAATCGAACCGCAGATCTTCCGATCAGTAACTCAGTGCCTCAGCCCTCTGAGCCACCACTGCCCTGCCATACACTGTACACTGCGTCTCCGAGGATGGCGGCGTGCAGATTGAGGATGCTTTGTGTGCGGTGGGGGAGCGGATCGGGTGTGAGAACAGCTACTTGTGAACAGGGTCGACCTCGCAAGCGCACTGACTCGGAGCGGAATCTGTGTGAAAGGAGCCGCGGTTAAAGTCACCCCTCTGTCTGCCCCGGCTGGCTGTTTCGGGAAGTTGGTCGGCCCCATGAGAGCAATCCCGCTCGGGTGTAAGAGCTCCAACATGTGGCACATCCTGTCCTTCCACAGGAAAGTGCTTATGTGTGTGTAAAACCTCTCTCTCTCTCTGTGCGCTGCGTGTGTGTGAGGTACAGAAGCCTGTTTGGCGTTCTGCCAATTTTTCTGTAAAATTTTTATTTATTTATTTTTATTTTTATTTATAGTAAAAGTGATAGTTTAAATAAAAAATATAAAGTTTATAGTGAGAGAGCGGGAGCGGGCCCCATGGCCTCTGTGGAGAGTGTTGAGCGGATAACAACACCGACATGACTGTAAATAGTGTGAGTACAGCACCCACCGCACACAGTGACCCCGCCCCTAACGCAGACTCCGCCCTTCCAATCTGCCCAGAAGAGGTACAACAGCCACAAACCAGCACACCGACACCTAAAATGAGCAGCACAGTAAAAACCAGGAGGAAGAGAGACGAGTCGTCCAACACAGAACACAGCAGTAAAGACACAACCCGCAGTCAGACCCTGAGTGAAGCAGCAGCGTCCAGTACAGCAGACTCAGAGCCAGACACAAGCAGAGACATCCAGGAACACGCAAACCCACAACTACAGGACCGAGAGCAGCTACAGATACCGAACACACACAAGAAACATCCAGTGAAAACGCTACTGAAAAAGGCAAAAGCAGCAGGAAAAAAGCTCAAAAACCCACCGACACTCAGGAGGAAGAGAAAATGGACAGAAGCTGAACAAAGCAGAAACTATAAAGACTGAGTGACTAAAACTAAAATGAAAAGACAAAATTAAGACTTAAAAAGAAGTTGGAGTTTATGGACCTGTGACTTCAGTTGTTCGATAGCTCGGGACTGGAATTTCCTACAGTCTACCTGAGCCTCCAAATTACTCACAGTTGGACTCCTTTTAATTTTTATTTAATTTTAACACGTCTCCTGTTATACTGCTGAGTCCGGTTCCTCTCAAGGTTTCTTCCTGTTACCATCTCAGGGAGTTTTTCCCTCAGCACCGTCGCCCTCGGCTCGTTCATCAGGGACCATCTGATCATCCTGATTCATACGCACTCGCATTCCATACAAACTTACTTCTTTTGATTGTGTAAAGCTGCTTTGCGACAATGTCAATTGTTAAAAGCGCTACATAAATAAAATTGAATTGACTTGATTTATTCCCTTCCTTAATTTGTTATAATAAAGTGAGTTTAAAACCTCAAACCTCTCTCTCTCTCCCTCCAGAGATAACCGTTCATGACCCAGTGTTTTTACGCTCCACATGAAGAATCCCTCTATGATGAAGAACTCGGCTCCACTTTGGCGCGTCCAGGCTCGTCGTTCCTCCGTCAGACTGAATGAAGATCAGAACACAGGAGTCCGTTTGCGAATTACAGATGAGACACTTCAAAAAGGCGCTCCGCTCTACAAAGCCACGGTGGTAAATTATTCAGTGTGTGTACTCGGAGCACACATCCAGAGTCAAGCCTGACCAACAGCAGCTCTAAACCGCTCAAAATTACCTTTAAAGAAGCGTCACGTACACTACAGAGGTTTTATATATAAGATAAAATAAAAATTCACACCCAAGGGTTCGGTCCAGTTTTCTCACTGATTCCATCCTGCGTCTTTTTTGTCACTTCTGTGTTTAGTCAAAATCCCATCATGGAAATGAAACTTTAATATTTTTTCTGTCAAAATGATTTCAAGGCCCAAAAAATGTCCTAAACGTATTTGATTAAAAGTCAAAAAGTCTCTAATATTCAAATTACTCACAGTTGGCATTTCCATTAGATGATATTGCTAAATATTTTAAAGCCAGTAAGAATTCTTGGTAGTCAGAATGTTGTGATGATGTTAATTTGATGCGTACGATGTTGGTATTAGGTTGTTTTTGGATAAATGTTTACAGTGACTTTGACAGAACGTTGAGTATGTTACGGTGAGATAACGCTGCACAAACACTCCTAACGCCATGTTAAATAACTTCAAAACAATAATAATAAACCGAGGACCTGAACTCTGGACCACTAGGGGGCATGTTTTAAATACGTGTACATAAAAAGTAGCACCACAAACAACATATTACAGTCCAGCAATTTACAAGCTAAGACGAACCTCACGCTCGACACTAAGAGATGCGTGACATAAGATAGACACAAAGACAAGCTAACAAGCTGTCATTGTCCAGGTGGTACGCGCCATTGCGTCATTACAACCAAATTACAATGCTCATCTAACGTTAGGATTCCTGACAAATCCTCCCAAATGTCACTTTATTTCTTGCAGATGCTGCTTTCTTTCTTGTTCTCATTTCTTTTTTTTTAGTCTCTGCAGTACCTCAGCCTGAAACCTTTACACGGTGAAAATAAAAATGGGTGCCATCGCAGAGGACTATTTTAAGTGTGGTTTCACAAATCGTGTGATCTTTTTTGCTACTGGAGGTCTTGCGTGGTATTAAACTAAGCCTCCGAGCTGCAGGTAACTTTACGAATTGCTCTTTTTTTCCCACACAAGATGGAAGAGAAGCATAAGACCTGCCTGTATTTGCATTTGTTGATTCTCCAGCACCAAAATTGATTCTTAGGGCCCAAGCACGATGGCAGCAGCCGTATGACGTCATAGTGTGAAGGGCTTCTTGTTCTTCTAAGGGTCATTTTTTTCTAGCATCCGGGGCTTTTTGAGGACCATAACATGCTCAAGAAGTCATGTCATTAGGACGCCTGAGCGGCTGACCACTAGCCATGGCTCAGGCACTTCACAGGAGATTTTACTGCATAGATCACACTTGCACATATGCATGTAAAACCCATTGCACATTTTGATCTCATTGAGCTGAACAACCGTGGCTAAGCATGTCATGTACTCAACTCAACAGGAAGTCAATTATTTTCTGTTGATTTATATTCAGAATGTAAAATTTTTATACCATAATATACTGTATAACCTCACAACAATCAGTTTACCCTTTTTAAATTTGTTCCACTAGAGGGTGCTGCAGCATCCTCAGCGTTCATGAGTAAAACTACTACGACTTCTATGCTAATGATGTAGTGACACAGTAATGTGCACCCCCGGGACAGAAGCTTGCCTTAAAATAGAGAGAGAGAAAAAACACTGCTTGAGCTAGCATAACACATGTAGCTTGCAAGCACGAAACCAACAAAACCACACTAGACAACAATAGGACCTGGTTTCACAGCACTACTTCACCTAAACTGTATAACTAGGGACAAACAGAAAACAAAATAAAAATCTCCCCCAACATGAATTTCATTCCGGCCTAAAGTGATTTTTATTCCAAATGAAGACACATGTTTGCAAACTACTTAAGGCTGTTTGGTGTTTTATTATTAATATTAAATTGTACCAATTAAAATAATATAATAAATATAAAAAAATCACAATAACAAAAAAAACAACAAAAAAAATCACTGTTCAATCCTAATGAGACGGCTTCACTATTGTCACATGAATCCTAACATTTGTCTAGGTTTGCATAATATTTAAAGCAGAAAGCCAGGAAGTGGCTGCAAGTCAGAGTGCAACTGCTATCAATATGCACAGCAAACCACGCTGACCACAAAAAGCTATATAGACCCCTGAAGGAAGACAACCCCAAACGATTATGTCACCAAACAGTCAGGCAATAACAAATTTTTCGACCAATTCTAGAAATTTACCTAATTATCCATAAAAGAAAAGCATAAAAACAACTAGGTCAGATTTGGTCAAATCCACAAGGGTTCAATATTTGCACATCTAATGCATCTAATGCACTAGTGAGGCCTGGAGCAGTACTAGGTACAGAGGAGTAGAAATTAACATCCCCAGGGCCAGGAAGGAGCAGGGGTCCTACGAGCGCCTTCACTTCTCAAGTGACATGGTCACGTATGATGCCAAGAGCCTGGCCAGCATCCAGTAGCTGGGGAAAACCAGGGCCCAGGACAGGTTAATGAGAAAACTTAGAAAGGCACTTGAGTAGGGGGATTCGTGCAGAACCATTTTTATTTGGCAGTCTTGTCCAGAAAATCAACTCAGAAAAAGAACTAAGTACATAAGCAAATTTAATCATTATAAAAACGGAGCTATAAAGCTAAGCCACACCCCTCATAAGAAGAAAAGTTTTCCGTACAACAGTAAAATAAAAAATGCTTACTCATGCTCCACCATGTTTAACACCATTACAACTACTTCAAGCCTACATAGAGCGCTTCCTTACCTTGGCATAGAGAACACCCTTGGAAGCAAGTGCATCCTCTGAACGGCCATTGGGGTAACACTCGTAATGTGCATCCAATATGGGGTAGCGGCTAGCCAGGACAAGGCCGCTGTTGAGAAACTTGAATCTTGAGCAGCAACCCTTCCAGCCGTAGCGTCCCACGTCACTTAGGACATACGGAAAGTAGCGGTGCAGCTGCCAGCAAAGTCGCTCTGCTGCACGTCTGTCAAACACTTCCTGCAGGCAAAGGAAGTCCAGATTGGCAGGAAAAAATGCTGAGATCTCATGATCGAAGCCATCATCTCCGTGTCGGCGCTTGCGTCCAACAGGCCTTTTGAAGACAGAGCTACGGTGCTGTGACAGTGTATTGTTGGATGGAATTCCCCCATCTATGGCACCATGGAAACGTGTCAAGGACTCCCGGGAGGCAGTGCGACTCTGTAAGCTCCCTATATCTCCCTCACTAGGTTGATGATTTCGGACTTCGGCCTCAGAAGGCTCCGGGTCAGGCGATGTGATGCTGATTTGGACCCCAGATGGATGCAAGGGACATTCTTCTAAGTTTGTGACCACTGCGGGAGAGTGAACTGGACAATCACTGGATGCCTGCATGTCTTCTGATTGGTGAATTGGACAATCTGGAGAGGCTTCTTCTCCATTAGAATGTAAGGGACATTCAGGAACAGTTTGAGCATTATGAACAGGGCAGTCCGAACCCGTTCCACTAGATGAGTGCACAGGACAATCTGCAACAGGATCACTGTCACCATCATTTACAGATGTTGGTTCAGGACGCTGGTCGAGTGATGATGTTCGTCTGAAGCCTTGTGTAGCCACACTGCAGAAGGATGCAGCGCTAATTGAGGTGTTTGTAGGAGAATCAATGTAGATCTTGATCTGTGGTCGGCTCGCACCATTTCGGATGCGCTTGCCCACCTCCCGTGCCCTGCGTTGAGTGTCTGCCAAGTTATTGAAACGAGCCAACGAGTCCGGAAGAAGGCACACATTGGCACTGCCGAAACAGAAACTTCGGCCTTGTGGGCGCCATTCACTAATACCTGCCCCTGATCCTGCAGCAGTACCATGCTCTGCCCGGTTTGTGTCTGTTTTGCGGTACGAGTAAATATATGGATGGCGGGATGCCTGCAGAGGTGCCCAGACCAGGAATCCCAGCAGGGCAAAGGGTAGTGAGGCCAGGAGCAGTACTAGGTACAGAGGAGTATAAATTAACACCCCCAGGGCCAGGAAGGAGCAAGGGTCCTGTGAGCGCCTTCGCTTCTCAAGTGACGTGGCCACGCATGATGCCAAGAGCCTGTCCAGCATCCAGTAGCAGGGGAAAACCAGGGCCCAGGACAGGTTGCTGAGAAAACTTAGAAAGGCACTTGAGTAGGGGGATTTGTGCAGAACCATTTTTATTTGGCAGTCTGGTTCAGAAAATCAACTCAGGCAAAGAAGTAACTACATAAACAAATTTAATAATTATAAAAAGGGAACTATAAAGCTAAGCCACACCCCTTATCAGATGAAAAGTTTGCTACATCATTCCGTCGTTACAATCTGCTGATTAAAAAAGAAGTCTGGGCTTGAAGCTTTAGATCGGCTGTTTTTTTTCCTCCCCAGTGAGGCTGCCTGGTGGAGCATTGAAACTTCACAATCAGTTAAAGAATTTGAACATTCTGACAGCTTCGTCGCTCCAGAGCTTGATAATATCGGACACTTCTTATTCGCAGAAAGGTTTGTCAAATCGCCAGCACCACCGCTGTCATCTTTTTCACCGTCATTATTGCCGAACCTGCAGGTAACCAAGAAGGAGAGAGGAGACAAGGGTTCAGAAAAAAGCTGAGGAGAATGTGCAATCAGCAAAAAAATGGGAACTGGAAATCAGAATGAATCACGATGAATAATGAATAATATTAGCTCCTCACAGAACGCAGAGAATAACAGAGATCTGGAACTTACGCACACTTATCGCTAACATTATTCTTTCACTGATTTTCATATATGTGTGTGTGTGTGTGTGTGTGTGTGTGTGTGTATGAGTGGGTGTATTAAGGTAACTAAGAAATGTCTAAAAAATTAAATCCCTTTACATCACACAGTTATTTAAAAAGAAAAACGGTGGATACCTACTGTACAAAACGTCCATGAAACACCTTATGATTTAACATAATTATCAATCACTTCAAGTTCACATTTACTTTTTGTTTCTAATTGAATGAAACACCATGCGGCACATGTCAGGTGTCTTATTTATTCACAATGACCCATGATTAAAAAAGATGGAGAAAATAATCTCAGCACAGATGTAACAGTAGAATATGATAATTAAGGCTCTCCCTGGTGTAATCTTCCTCATGCCTACCTGCTTTGCCATCTGTAGACTCCTGATAAAATAAATGCATCTCCTTGTTCTTTTCTTGTTCTTCATGTTCTGTACAATCTCATGTGTGGATTTCGATGAAGAACACAGCTACGCCCTTGAGTTTATTGCCTTTTATTGTGTTATTGGCCTTCTTACCAGTTGTGAGTTTTACTCTGATGAGCCCTAATAAAATCCTACTTTGACATACACCTCCAGGATTCAAAGACAGGAAGAGATCGCACCTGGTCGTCTGATTATTTCTGTGCAGTAAAAACCAGCTTACCTTGTGTACTTTAAGAAAATTATATAAGAATAATACATTACAAATTTCTCAGACTTAATCATGTCTGAGCCAAGCCTTTTACATGATCTTTGACCTTTAGTGTTTATGAGGCCACATACAATATAGTTGTTGAGTAACCAGGCGGTTCGAGTAAAGCAGATAAAATCAACATCAGTCTCGCTGTCTCTACTGCTCTGATGGATCTGAGAGTGATCTAAGTTTGGATGGTAGAAATGTCTCGAGCTGCTGCTCATCAGTGTGTTCCTCAAGCTCTGTCACCCTGCTGCACCCAATTCCACCCCTAATGGCTTTCGATTTGGTTATTTTGTCTAAATCAGCCATTCCAAAATCCAGAATGCATATAAATTCAGAACAATCTTGATAGTGAATTTTTTTAGCGAATGTATAAGTGCTCTCCAGCCTCCATTAATATAGTAGTACTCTATTCATCTACCCATCCAATCCTCTGTTTATTCTCCAGTCATGATTCATCTTGAATCTACCAGATTCATCCATCCTGCATCTGCATCCTGCATTTAACCTGCATCTGTTCACCAGCAATCATCCACCCATCCATCCATCCATCCATCCACCCATCCACCACCATCCATCCATCCACCCATCCACTCACCCATCCATCCACCAACTCACCCATCCATCCACTCATCCATCCACTCACCCATCCATCCACTCACCCGTCCATCCACTCACCCACTCATCCATCCATCCACCCATCCATCCACCCGTCCACTCACCCGTCCATCCACTCACCCATCCATCCACCCATCCACTCACCCGTCCATCCATCCATCCACCCATCCATTCACCCATCCATCCATCCACTCACCCATCCATCCATTCATCCATACACTTATCCATCCATCCACTCACCCATCCATCCACTCATCCACCCATCCACTCACCCATCCATCCACCCACCCACTCACCCATCCATCCACCCACCCACTCACCCATCCATCCACCCATCCACTCACCCATCCATCCACCCATCCACTCACCCATCCATCCACTCACTGTAGACAAAGCGTTAATTGCTGGAGACTTGAATATTCATTTTGAGAATCCAGAAGACCCTCTGAGAACAGCATTCTTGTCCATACTGGACTCAGTAGGAGTAAATCAGTGTGTAGTAGGACCCACTCATAAAGCAGGTCACACTTTAGATTTAATATTATCCTTCGGATTAAGTATAGGAAATATAACCACAATTCCACGGTCTGAAGTTATCTCAGATCACTATCTTGTCTCGATTAAAGCGTGTCATAGTAATAATGTACGCACAGCACCGCGCTACCGCCTTAAACGTACATTTACATCAAATACCGCACAGAGCTTTATCAATAATCTTCCAGAGTTATCAACTTTGATTGGATCGCCATCTGACTTCACAGAACTCGAACAGGCGAATGAATATCTAGAGTCAACACTTCGTTATAGCTTAGATAATGTAGCTCCAGTTAAAAGGAAAATGATTAGAGATAAGAAACTCGCTCCTTGGTA
>JAAGKR010013419.1:5000-14031 GCA_011419295.1 Clarias macrocephalus
GAGTATTTTAAAAATGAAATTGGCCGGGACAAAAATTATGGCACCCTTAACATATTTTGTTGGACAACCTTTTGAGGTAACTGCAATCGAACAATTTCTCTAACTCTCAATGAGAAAAAAAAACACCACACACACACACACACACACACACACACACACACACACACACACACACACACACACACAGACATGTTGATACACACTTCATTGTACAGCACCGTTAGTATGGCTAGCTCGTTGCTAACAAAACACAATCCGGAGAGCGTCCATGTTTTTCAGCACTTTGTGCTTGAGTGAAAAGAGAGACCTTTCTATCAACACACAGGTATGTAGCACCCTCTTGTGTCTAAGCACAAATAGCAGGTAGACAAATAGGGTTATAAAGACCAGGGGACATTGATATTTTTGCCTTAAGCATGTGATGTCACACATGACACAAGACCCCAACCAGACGCCATTTTGACAGACGGCCTGTCTGAGGTTGTGCTGAGGTTTGAACCCTGTGAGGATGAGGACGACACCCGGCAGGAGAGTTTTATCATTTTACTGCTAACATAAAGGAAAGTGTGTGTTTTTCAGCCGTCCAGCAGGGAGACAAGGTTTATCCCGGTCAGAGACGAACTCCTGCCGTGGTGTCACCAGTGTGTGTGTGTGTAGTGAAATTTTATCTCATCTAGTATCATAAATGTTCAGGAAAATTACAACAATTTAGCACATATGCTAACCTGCTAATCACAAAACCTGCACACACAGCGACTTCAGCTGTAACTGTGAGCTCTGAGGGTGAAGCTGCTGCTGTTATAAAACAGTTTTCTGTTCTTTGAGTATTTGCACTTGCATGTGACGCAGACCTACAGGTGGCTGTACGACAGGTGGACAGTGAGACAGGTGGATGGTGGGTGATGGAGGACATGAGATCAGAAACTGTCCTACTCTTTATTCTTTCTCTTTTTTAGTATTTGTTTCATTTTGTTTTGCAAAGTGCTTTGTGATGGTTGTCTTGGGAAGAGCTGTGATAAAAAAATAAAATGTCCTGAAAGATGTTAACAGAAACTACAGCTATAAATATCTTCCAATTTAACTAAAGAAAAGATTCATATTAAAGTTTTAAGTTTAGTATTTTTATTAATAAGCTACTGGTTATTATAATCATAAACTACTACATATTCATCACCATATCACTCTTCTCCATGTGCTCTTAGGGAGTTTTCTCCAGTTTATTTTTCAGCAGCAAAGTGATATATGGTGAATATACTTTTAAATCAAAAGTTATAAAGTCATACATTATAGATATCTTAACATCCACATTTTTATTCATGTAAAGCTGCCTAGCGACAAAGTCCATTGTTAAATACAAATAAAACAGAACTTATAGATATGACATCACACACAGGGTTATCAGTGAGTGAGACATAATCGACTTCAGATGTAACTGGATGAGGAGAAAGTACCTGATGCTGTTAGTTAAATTACATGGAGATTGTTAGTACAATATTGTTAGTATTTTACATGGTGATGTCATTAAACCTCGGGAGACACTTAGAGAAAAAAGCAATTAATAATGTCAGAAAGTTTAGATTTAAACATCAGTGATCTGAAGTGAGCCTCAGACGACTGGAGAAAAATTTTCAGCCCATGAGAAACTGTTTATCACAGAGTGATATTTTATTAAAACATCTGTTGTACATTTGATATATTTTATATTTTATAATTATGTTTAGTGTGCATTCTGCACATCAGGGAAAGAACCCGAATCAAGGAGAATTAAATGATACTTCGCTACGTCACAAACACCAAAGTGCACTGAGTGTATCATACACTCTCACCATGTCCGCTTTCGGAATGTACCATCTACAACCCCCCTCCTCCCCCCCGCACACTGTCCTAAACCCCTAAACCACACCGTCTTAGACTGTTCCAAATTTATTACTCTCATTAAATTCTCTTCAACAGTATTTATTCTTGTGTGTCTTTTTTAGCAAACTTGAATAAAAGTACTATAAATGTAAACATTCAATTATCTTTTATGATTTATAGACTTGACATATTTGTAGGTTTTGTGTTACAGGATCAACAGCAACCAATCAGCATCCTGCAGTTCTAAAGTGTTATAGCGCATTTCACGTCAGCATTACATAACCGTTTAGTGTCTATTCATCAATCACACCTTTCATCATTCTCTGATAATGAAATCATCATCATCATCAATGCTACCATGTGTCTGTAATATGTTACCATAGAAACAGCTCCAGTGTGAGTAAAATCTCATCAACTCATTGGCATAAAGTGATTTAAAGCTAAATTGTTGACTAAATGTTAATGAGGTCACAACTTTGTGACACTAGGTATTCCTACATTTGTGTGTGCATGTGATTATACACAGTCCCCTCGGTCTCTAATAAATTTCAAACAGTCCAGCAGTGAGACAACACCACAAACACACACTCAACCACCGTCTCAACATAAGGTCCACAAATATATCTCAACGAACATCTTTAAAACCACAGATCACCAGGTTAGCACCTCCAGATACACTTGAGGTTCTGCACACAGCTAGCTAATGATTACAGATTCCCTGGGCACAATCGTCTAATAAATTTAACAAGCAACACCAAAAATGCATTCAAAGCAAACACCTGCAAAAAACAACAGGGGAGGAGCATGGAGCCCTGAAGAACACCACAGAGGTATACTTCAAATTTTAACAGAAATTGTCCATAAGATTTAATCTCATTAACAAGGGAACATGTGTTAGAATTATTATACCAGTTTTTTTCTTTAGTTTTTTGTGGGAAACATTTCCATCCTCAGGGAAGTGCTCATTTTACAGCATGGCGAGTCATATGACCATCAGCACATGACATCAGGAGAATATCTGGAGCTCTAAAACGGAGATCTGTGTATGAAACCCAGAAAGAAATAAAAACACGCGGATATAAATTTATTTGGCATCGAGTTTGGCCATTTCCTGGACGTAGATGCCGATGCTCTCACTGTCAAACAAGACAAAGTAGACAGTCTTGATGGAGGACGACATGGTGGACACGAAGTAGCTATTGATGGCTTTCAGGATCAGCTGAGCAGCCGTCTGCTTCGGAAAACCGTTCCTAAAAAAAGAGACCAAAAACCCACACTGAGACATTGCAATGGGTGCACTGTGGAGCTAGCAGAAATAAAGAATAGCGTGTGTATTAATGATCTGGGGTATGACCATAGGTGGGCGTGGTGGTGGGTGATTCAGTAGGGGTGTGGTGCTAGGTGAGGTGAGGGGTGTAGATGGAATAGTGGTGGATATGGCAGTGGGCGTGGTGGTGGTTTGTTACCTGCCGCTGCCGATCGAGGGAAACGCCACAGATTTGAGTTTCTTCTCGTCAGCCAGAGCGAGGCAGTTCTTCACCGTTTTATCCAGCAGCTCCTCGCATTTATCCGAGCCCCAGCCGGGACTGTTACAGTGGATCACATACTTCGCGGGAAGGCCGTAACCTGATGTCATCGCCGCTGTGAGGGGGCGGAGTCATACAAAAATCATACACAGGTCCAGTGGATTAAGATGAGAAGCACCGCAGACAGGAAGTTCTCAGTTTCAGTGAACTCTTCAAGGGGGAGGGGCTTTCCAATTAAGGAGCAGTTTAGAGAAGAGGAAGCACCACCCTCCATGGCACCTTGTATGGACAGCACATCCTGCTGAAGAGATTTCAGCAGCATTCAACTGGGAGGGTGTTTGAGATCAGTCTTGGTCTCTAGCTCCCTACTTCTCTAGATCAGCTAGGACTTTTCCTGGTGAAATTTCTCCCAGGTCACTGGTTACCTGATTCTAAAGTATCAGGTGGAGAGGGCTTCCCACTGGAGTCTGGTTCCTCTCATGGTTTCTTTCTCACCACCATTGCTTCTTATTTGCTCGTTAGGGATACATTTTAATTTAAACCTCATAGAAGTTTTGTAAAGCTGCTTGGTGACAAAGTCTGTCATTAAACATGTTATATAAATAAACCTGAGTTAAAGTTTAATAAAGTTGCCTGACGGGAGATTGCAGGCTTTCACAGGACTAGCAGGACTCCTGGTCACTAGTCTTCTAGCTCCCTGTGAGGAGGAGACTCCGGGGCAACCAGCATTAGCTCCTCTCACTCCTCTACAGAAAATGTCTGAATGTTATCCAAATCAAGTTCCAGTGCTTTGGATAAGTGCCCTTCCTGTCTGTGGCAAGTAAAAGAGTTGTTATTAAAACAGTACAGGCCCGTAAGTATTGGGACACAGCCTCACCTCCAGCCACCTCCAGAGGGCCGTTCTTCTTGCGCAGCTCCAACACGGCTTCACCGAACTCCTTCCCTCCCTTCTTTTCCAGTGCGCTCCCTAAAACACCACATCATCACTCGCCCTGCTCTGCATCTCCAACTTACACACTGAAGCCAACAAATGAATGACAGAAGAATGGACCAATCAAACTTGCATGGGTGGAGCTTGGACACAAAGCCATGCAAGAATATATTAGACCTGAATGCTTGTCGAGTATGAAAGTGTGTCTCTCCTATGTCACAGTGCTGCAGTGCCTTCTGGGTAACTTACTACAATGATGTCATCTCTAATATATGAGCTGATGAAATAATTAAGCGTCTTTCAAGATGATGGAACTGAAAAAGGGGTCGGTAAAGACCCGAGGGGAACAGAGTGAGAGCTGCGTGTTCCATATAGATACGGATCTACACATGTTCTCTCTCTCTATAGTGCTGTCTGTCTGTCTCTTTTTCTCAGTCCATCTCTTTCTGTGTCTCCTCCCCTTCCTCTCGCTCTGTGGTTACTGGGATTATAATACAGGTGTGTGCAGGTACCTCAGGTGGAGGTGGAAGGTGTGTTGCTTTACCTACTTCTCCACCCGTGTGGTAGGTGGAGTTGGTGGGATGAACAACAGCGTCACTGTTGATGGCGGAAATATCAGCTTGTACGACTTGCAGCTACAACAACGACAACACACACACACACACACACACACACCAACACACAAATGATACGGTGTGAAACCTGATGATGACGAACAGAGGGAGGAAGAGCAGGACAGCAAAAAGCGGAGATGGTGAGGAGCAATGACGAGAAAGAGCCACTGGGGGCGCTGCACGGATCTGAGACCTCTCGCACCTGGGACACAGGTGACCACAAACTAACACGTACAGGCTCGTGTTGTCTTTACTGTGATTGTAACTCATTACATATTCACCTCAGCTCTTAGGCCACGCCCCTAACTGGGTCTGATGCTGGTGTGGAGTGTTTTTGCTATAGTTAGCCATGATGCTTTGGCTAACTGACTAGGTTATTGTCAACATTTAGTGTTTGTTTTTTGAGGGTTTCTCAGATCCACATGCTTGAAGACATTCTGCATCATCACATCAACGAGTGTCGCCACGTGCCTCAGATTCCGCTTGGCGCTAATAACAGAGACACTCGTTCATCAGTTGATTGCAGGTGAACTGAAAGAGGAAGTGGAATCAGGGCCTGTGCTGATTAATCCATTAACACAGCTATCACGCATGCTCGCAGAGTCAATCCTATAAGCAGATAGGATTCTCCACAGCAGTGTGAAAGAACTGTCTCTCTGATGCAGGAACACAAGTACAGATGTGAGACAGCTGTGTGTTTCATAGCAACTGTTCTCTCTGTAGATTACAGAAGGTCATTCCTGTAGCATTCTCTCTCCTGTCACTGTTCAGGAAACTCAAAGATGTGTTCATGTTCTAAAGCGGTGAAGTGGGAGGAACAATCAGCACAGGCACAGAGAGACACGTGGAGAGAGAGACAAGAGACAGAGAGAGAGAGACAGAGAGATGAATCCAGCATGAGAAATTTCTCACCTAAATCATCTTTAAGGTCAATCTCAGCATTAGTGGGATTAATGACACCTTCCACATCAAAACCAGCCAAATTACTGATCTCACTGTGGATCAGATTCAACTGCAGGGACAGCATGCAGACAGACAGACAGACAGACAGAGAGAGAGAGACAGGAGACAGAGGACAGGGCAGAGAGACAGACAGGGCAGTGAGCGAGACGCTAAAGCAGAAGCTGAATGCAATAAAATCAGGGTGAAATATTTATTCTCTTATTTCTGTATTAAAGCTAGTCACTGTTGATGCTGTACCAGGAAAAGGTCACATGACTGCAAAGAACCAAATCACACTCTTTCCCTTCAGTCTGTTAGCTAAATCAGGAAATTCGTATAGAACTAAATGTATCTGTGTTTGTGTATCACTAGGACTCCGAGCAGGGTTTTTGGGCTGGTTTTCTTTGCGTGTGTGTTATTGGGATTAGCCAGTTAAAGTGACCTATTCATTGTGTAATACTGTTTATTTATTTATTTACTAATTTATGACTATTTTAGTAGTCTTAGTAGTATCAAATAAAATTAAGATCTGGTTTTATTTTATGAATTTAAAACTATTTATTTATTGCAACACAACATATGCACCATATTCCATTCTCATGTAGATTATAAAGAAGCTGAAGCCAGTATATAATATTTATATTAAGAGCCTACACTTGACTAAAGAGTGAAAAATGTTCCATGCTCTAACTAACATCAAAGCCGCTCTTTCTCTCACACACACACACTGAAATCCTCATCACACACACGACAGTCCTGTTATACACACTCGTTGTAACAGCACATGAAACAAAGCTGTGTCAATGAATAACAAACAGAAACTCTGCACTTTTAAATAAAACACACACGTTGGTCGGTGTGTATTTGGCGAGCCGATCATGACCGCTCATTAGTACGCAACTAAGGTGGGCGTTTCTGTATAAACAGAATATCTGTGTGTGTAAGAGACAGTCTGTTCTTCTTATCATGCAGAGTGTGGTTCAGTGTCGCCCCCCCGTGGAGCGGTAATGTAAACCCAGGCCGCTCTTTATTTCTCTCTGCAGTGTTATTATTGTGGTCATTTCATCTTTTACTCTCTGTAAGGCTCCAGCTTTGTGTGAGCGTCCGTGTTTAGGGCGACTTACAGTACAAGATTGAGCTGCTGACTTTGCAGAAGACGCTTCATACTCAGAACATTCACACTGCGGTGCTCTGTGTGTGTGAATGAGGTGAAATGTATTAAAGCTTTAGGCAGAAGTTCTGTCACATGCTTTAGAAAAAAAACTTTGCATAATGTAAATCAGGCGTCTTTTAAAGACACAGTAATGGATGTGGCTGGGATGTGGCTGTCGACTCGTGTGTTTTGCGTCGTCATATCACTGAGGGTTCGCGTGAGCGGCCAGTTACAGACACCGATCGGTTACAATTAAATAATTATCAGCCGATTCCGAGTGACCATAAAAAAAACTCTCCTACGCCTAACATACACACACACAGTACACACACAGTACACACACAGTACACACACAGTACACATATACAGCACACACACACAGTACACACACACACACAGTACACACAAATAGTACACACACAGTACACAGATGAGCACACAAACACACACACATACAGTACACACACACACAGTAAACACAAACACACAGTACTCACAAATGCAGCACACACACGCAGTGCGAACACACGCAGCGCGCGCGCGCGCACACACGCAGACACGCGCACACAGTACACACACACAGTACACACAAACACACACAGTACACAGATGAGCACAAACAAACACACACACACACAGTATACAGTACACACACGCAGACACGCAGAGACACAGACACACGCAAAGACACACGCAGAGACACAGACACACACGCAGAGACACAGACACACACAAACACATTGACAAAGACACACACAGACACACACAGAGACGCACGTGCACAGACGCAGACACGCAGAGACACAGGCGCAGACACGCAGAGACACAGAGACACAGACGCAGAGACACGCGCACAGAACGCAGAGACACGCGCACAGAACGCAGAGACACGCGCACAGAACGCAGAGACACGCGCACAGAACGCAGAGACGAACAGACGCAGACAGCGACGCACAGACGAGAGACACGCGCACAGACACAGAGACACAGACACGCAGACACAGACACGCAGAGACACAGACGCAGAGACACGCAGAGACACAGACGCAGAGACACGCAGAGACACAGACGCAGAGACACGCGCACAGACGCAGAGACACGCGCACAGACGCACAGACGCAGAGACAGACACGCAGAGCCTTACACGCAGAGACAGACACAGAGACAGGCGCACAGACGCAGACACACAGAGACAAAGACGCAGAGACACACGCGCACAGACGCAGAGACACACGCGCACAGACGCAGAGACACACGCGCACAGACGCAGAGACACACGCGCACAGACGCAGAGACACACGCGCACAGACGCAGAGACACACGCGCACAGACGCAGACAGGCAGAAACACACACGCAGAGACACAGAAGCAGAGACACACGCACAGACGCAGAGACACACGCACAGACGCAGAGACACACGCACAGACGCAGAGACACAGACACTCACACACACACACATTGACATTGACACACAGACACACACACACACGCAGAGAGACACACACACGCAGAGAGACACACACAGACACATGCACACACAGAGAGACACAGAGAGATACACACACACACAGAGAGACACACACACACACACAGAGACACACACACACACACAGAGACACACACACACACACACACACACACACACACACACACACACAGAGACACCCACACACACAGAGACACCCACACACACAGACACACACACACACACAGACACACACACACACACAGACACACACACACACACAGAGAGACACACACACACAGAGAGACACACACACACAGAGAGACACACACACACAGAGAGACACACACACACACACACAGAGACACACACACACAGAGAGACACACACAGAGAGACACACACAGAGAGACACACACACACACAGAGAGACACACACAGAGAGACACACACACACACACAGAGACACACACAGAGAGACACACAGAGAGACACACAGAGAGACACACACACACACAGAGAGACACACACAGAGAGACACAC
>JAAGKR010013420.1:0-11004 GCA_011419295.1 Clarias macrocephalus
AAACAGATAGTGAAGTAGAGCTATGTTTCAGGACAATGGAGATAAAAGCAAACAAACACCTCCTTCGCTGAAAGAATTTTGCACTCGCGCATATGTTCTGACTCCGCCGACCCGCCCGGTGCACCAGCCCAATTATGTTCCTAAACCACTAAATAGGTTCAGTCAACCCTGTGCACATGTTGTTTTTGCGCCGATCGCGATACTGTGTCAACATGTAAAGCTCCTCTTGCCCGAAGCACAGGAGTGTGCTGCTGTCTGGCCTAGCCAGGTAATTAGCACACCTTTCACATGTACGCGAGGGCTTGACTGCTTGTCTGGTTCTCTGCTATTCCTGGCACGAGCAGAGGTGTTAGGCTTCTTGTGCTGACATTCAGAATGCCCCCTCAGGGCTTTGGAGAGATTGCCTTGAACCGTGTGTTTGCTTGCAGCAAAGCGCTGTTTGCACTGTCTCCAGGCTTTTAGCTTTTCGCATGCTCTACTGACAGAGGGTGTCGACTGTCTACAACCTACTCACCTGATCCATCTGTCAATCGTCATGCACACATGGTCCGTGTGTGTATGCACATTTTTTTTGCAGCATGGGATGAAAAATGCAATTATTGTCAGCGTATATGAACACATTGATGGTAATTAGTTGATTTAATTTTAAATCTGGTGCTTTGTTGGCTTGCATGGAGCCTGATATACCATGATAATGCAATATATATATATATATATATATATTTTTTTTTTTATATATATATATATATTTTTTTTTTTCATTACTTTCATTACTCTTTTATTACTAAGCTTTAATATATACTGCAGTTAGAGATTAGGTGGACTTGATCAGCGCTGCACTTCAGACCCTATACAAACTTGGTAACTAGGAGTTTCCTGGCAACATGAGACGTAAACAGAGTGTAGGACGAGCCTCTGCATGACCCTCACATGAGGACAGCGAGGAAAGCAGGCACAGAAAAGCCCTATTATTAGACAGATCCCCTGAGATGTGGGATTGGAAGTGGCAGTTAAGGCGCTGCGCTTTCAAGCTGCTAAGCATTCTCTGTTGACTTATTTCCTACATGAGTGAACTGCATCCAAAGCACACAGCTCACAGATTGGCCTGAACACAATGTCTGGGGTGCGGCGGATTGTTTTGATAGCTATAATATTTCTGCCTCGAAAACATTTCTTCTGCACCTACATATTTAGATATTTAGACAAAGGCGAGCAACTTGATGTGTTTTCTCAAGAAGGTGTTCAGGTCTGAAACGCATAAATGGTGCGGCACTTAAACACACACGATCTCAGATCTTCGTGCTTTATTAGTGTTCGTGCGAAGGGCGTGCTGTGTCACTGTCTGACACTGTTGACGGGTGTGTGCGGCAGCGTGTGCATGCCTCTGTTTGTGTGCGAGTCTCGATGTGTGTGAGAGAACACTGAAAGAGGGAAATTTTTTTTTAAAAATGAGGAAGAGAAAGAGGCGGGGAGCGAGGGCGCTCACAGCTGTTGTTCTGCTGTGCTTCCTCTGATAGTGTACTTGGCTGTACTCCCAGTTCTTTAGGAAACATTAGTTGAAAGGAGAAACCATGCACTTTATTAATAAAAAGTATGTAATTATTTTCTCAACATGCAGCGATCTGATGTTATGTGCATCCTGTCACTTGTTTTCTGAATCAAATTGATCGATTTTTTTAAATAAGTGATATTTCACAATTTTAACCAGAATCTTTTCATGCACATGTTTTACATACGGTGGATACTAGAGCATTTGAATTCAATTCATCCTATACTAGTATATCATGACTGAATGGTAGGTACAGTTAAAAGTTTTTTCTTGCCATGTTGCATTCAAACCTTGCCTGGTGAGCTGCCTTTATCCATCCAGGCAGCCACCCATAATATATTATCCTGTGTAGGGTCATGGAGGATCTGGAGTCTATCCCAGGGCACACACAGTTTATAGTCTGGTTGCAAGGCACACACAGTCATACACCCAATCACACTGCGGGTAATTTGGAAATGTGAGTTAGCCTACACTACATCTCTTTGGACTGTGGGAGGAACCAACCAAGGACAGGAAGAAGTTACACACACACACACACACATAGGAACAAAGGTGGGCTTTGAACCCCCAACCCTGGAGATGCACTGTAAGGGTTAGCGCTAACCACTCAGCAACCATGCCTCCTGCACTGCCTTCAGGTAAATAATTTGCATAAAAGCAAACGCTTCATAAGCTGGTTAATGTTTAGAAAAGTACTTAGGTAAAAAAAAAAAAGTCCTTATACTTTTTGGCTTTGTTATTACAATGTTTGTTTCAAGACCACATCTGGAATGATTTGCAAGGTATTATATTCATGTATATATAAAATCTATGTTGATCCCCTATTACAGTCATCATTCGTCACATGAACGAACATGCTGACATATGGAAAATCATGAGCTTCTTATTACTGGATCAGCTGATCGTCCAGACTATAATTCTTTAATCTGGTCATCACAGTTTGGCCTTCATAAATATCCTTCAGGGCAAGATGGAGGAAAGAAGGAACCTTTAAAGAAATGTATTCACACCCAGGTGCTAACAAGCTTCGGATCTATAGCGGCTTATTGATGAAATTCAATTCCATTTCCAGACTTGACTTGTGGGAATGAATTCTGGAAATCAGAAGTCTCCAGATACGCGGATAACACACCTAAGCTTCCAAACAACGGATTTTAACAACAGCAAATGACGACAAATCAGGGACACAAAACATTTTAGTCAATTTCACATCAAATAAAGATTTTGACTTATACCACAGCAGTGTTGAATTCCTGACTCTTTTTTACATTATGTATTAAAAGATCTGTTATATAATCTAGAATAATACTTCAGGACATGCTGTACTGTAACTGCGATTCCCTTTGGGTGGTAACAATAACAGAACACATTTTCCTCTAAAATTAAGAATACCATATGACATATGTTATTTTCAAATATAAGATGAAATTGTGGTAGAATGTTTCAATGCAATGTTAAAATAAAGAATATTCTTGCGTTTCCCTCAACTGAATAAGATTGACTGAGATCAGTGTAAATATACTGTAAGGCAGAGTTAAAATCCTAGGAAGATTTTAATTATTGCCATTTTTGGTAACTCATCATAAGGATTCGTGTGTGTAGAAATGGCAGTACATTATTGGGAAAAGTATTCATTTGTTTTTGGAGGGGTTTTTTTTTTCTACTTGTCCATTTTTATTTTTGTAGACTCAACAATGGGGGGAAGAATGCCTAAATAAAGAACTGCAATGAAGAAGACAAATAGGAGAAGTGTCTGGAAATTGGAGGGATTCTGAAACGATGGCACTATTTGTTATTTGCTTAGAGGGCAAAATTCTTCTTCAACACAATGGCACACTTATGGAATGACGTTTAATGATCCCTGTCATAAGCAGCCTCTGAGAACGCAGAATTAGTAGAGAGGCAAAGCAGATGGTAAACAACCTAAATTGTTTGAAATGTGCATTTCAATAACTTCATTGTTAGTGCTTTGGTTTTATGTTGCATGAGTTTGCCAGGACATTCATGCATAATAGTGTTTGAAGTCCAAATTTGAACGGTACGTCGGGTACTCATTACTAATAAAATTATTATGAGGTTGAGAATGTTTGAAAAAATGCTATTAACTGACTATTGAGTGCCACCTCCAGTGCAACTGAATGGCGTTGCTCAACAAATGAGACTTTTATCTGTGGTGAATCTTGAAAGGGCCCTGGTCTGTGGAACCCATTCAGCCCTTTGGACAAGGCTGAGAGCAAAATGTTTCACGTTCCAGGCCCCGTTCTCTTCAGTTTCTTGGCAGTCTATGTGGGTTTCTTTGGCAGGACTCAAAAACTGTGTTCTTTTTCTCTTCTCTGTTTTCCAGACTGCTTTCCTCTGCTGATTCGTTTGCCTATTAGCTGCCATGATAGCGGGCAAACTTGTACCTCACTCATGATTTGGGCTATGACATCTCCGTGGAAAGAATGCTGCCACAAACTGGGTAAATGGCACTTACAGTAGTGTCCTTCTATGCCAGCAGAGGTTTTGGTGCATGCAGAAGGCTTAGTGCTACACATCTGGCACATCAGGTTTGCTAAACAAATCATGGAATGTAAGGTTTAAACAGATCTTGCATGGATTTGAGGTATATTCAGTCTGTTTTTTGTTGTTTTATTTTAACTCAGGTAAGGCAATCAGAGTTAGGGAAAGTATCATCTTAATACAGCAGCTTGCTCAGAAAGCGATTTGTCTGAAAGTGAACTTGTTCAAAACGGTATTTACAAAACAATCGAGCAAATCCTAGTTTACAAAAAAGGGGCTTAAGGCTGAAAGGTTTAGTAGAGACTAACACTTGAAGGTAGACAAAATGGGATGTAAATTGAAAAAAATGTGTAAAAACACAGAAGGAGATTGGCACAGACATGAAACAGGGTGTTTCCAGAACAAGTTGATAGTTTCCTGTAAGGCCACATAAAGGTTGCTTAACTAAAACTGCCTTCCCTATTATTTTTACCACAGCTGGGGTAAACATAATGGGAGAAAAAAGAGCAAAGGAAAGGACAGATTCTTACACGCCCGAACGCTGCCTGGATTAATGCAACGGGCGAAACCAAATCAGCTATTTCTGTAATCATTATGACTATATTTCCCCGGTTTTAGCCTTATTCTCCAGCATAGCACTAACAAGACAAGTGATGTCATAAAAGTGGGACTGTGTAAGCACCAGGAGTATATAAATAATTCAGTTTATACTGAAAGTCACACACACACACACACACACACCCCTCCCTCAAGAATTTTTCTATCTTGTTATTTCTTGGTCAATTTTGCAACCCTGCAGTGCGGGAAAATTGAGCAAGAAATTGATGAAGAAAGCGCCGTGTTGAAGCAGTACCTATCACCTTTTATGACTCAAAGGGAAACGTATCTTACGTACACGTACTGTATGTTTTGATGAAAAAGCTCTGCTGAAACACAGCTGATTTCGGTACGCTGACAAAACCACTGTGCAACTCTGCGGCTTCTTAGCTATGTAATTAAAATCTAAATTATGAGTACAACATGGCGGTTAGATATTTTTTTAGACATTGATTTGTACTCATTTCATGCATTCAAGTGCAGTGCTTTTTTAGACAAACTTCTCAGCTGTTGTTTGCCAGCGTGTGAAAATGACTGCTCACCACCTGATAGTTGGACTAAAATATGCGCGCCTGAAAATCACAGTGTGTTTTTACAACTTGTCATAAGGTCTCAACCGGTTGCGTGAGAGTACCATTTTATAAAACAAAAAAGCTCCTGTAATTACGCATCAGGGGCCACGGAACCAAAACAGACAGTTTAAAGTTGTTTACCAAGGAAAGACTGTTTTGGAGGAAGAGCGACCCGGACTCTCATACAACTGCACTCAGTGTACACACTGTGACCTGAACGTCAGTGTTTAGGGATTTCTAGTGTTTTACTGGCAATCTGCAGTACTGTGTAGCGTGCATGTTGTAGGGGGTGTGTCCAGCACTCGGGCTGCAAAACAACATGCCTGTGGAGAAGCATTATTTGGAACTCGTCAGTCGAACAAAGGATAAGCTGTGATATCGGCATGATTCATTTCTCCCACTGAATATGGAGACAGGACACAATGTTTCATTCAGGCTAAGCCAGGGCTTGTCAGGGTTACTCTTGGAACAGTGTAAACAGGACACTAGCCAGGTTTGCCCGTGTGCAGAAAGAATGTAAAGGCACCGCTAGATTTCTTTTTTTTTTTTGTTTTGTTTTTTCTTACATAATGGCCATTTTATTATTGTATTTATTTTGCATATTTATTTTGCATTAACAATGTCACCCAGAGTCTAGCTCATGGTGAACAGGGTCCATTTGCATGAGGTGGCCTGTTCTTTGCCGTGTCGGGGGATGGCAGCTTTTGAGAGGCTGTATCGTTATCATAATAGATGTCATTGCCTGGACGTGAGTAGATAGGACTAATGCAGAGCAGCACCTTACCATGGCTCACCACTCGGCACTCACTGTCATTCACTATCTCTTATGTAACCCACATGGTTGACAGCCACTCCCGACCGGCGAGCTGGCCACAAATGAGCTAGGCAAATATCAGAGGCAGTGCAGAGGTGGCACTCCTTCACAGGAAGATTGTGAACATAAATCAGCAACAGCTTCCAAAATATAGTAAAAACAAGCTTTTTTAGTCAATTAAAAACCTGTCAGATAGTTCTCCTTTCTCTTAGCAGACCTTCAATTAGCTTTTTTTTTATCATGAATCTTGTATTTATTTATTTATTTTTTTTGGCATGATATTCCTTAAGAATAATCAAATCTGGTTGCAATTTGGATATATGCACCAATTACTTTACAGATTTTGTTTTGCCTCTGGCTGACCCTGTCATAATTTCCACACTTCGAAGAGTTTTTGTTTCATTTATTGAGTAAAATAATATGTAAAAATGTAAACTCAATATCAGAGTAACAATGTACTAACATGCAAAGTAGCAAAGCACCACCTTTAAAATGTCTCACTCGCTCACACACTGAACTATATTAGACACGTATGAGAAAGATGTTTTTTTTTAAGTCTATATGTGTGTGTGTGTGTGTGTGTGTGTGTGTGTGTGTGTGTGTGTGTGTGTGTGTGTGTGTGTGTGTGTGTGTGTGTGTGTGTGTGAGTGTGTGTTTATATATAAAACGCGTAGAGTATTCAACATGTATAAAAGTCAAAACATGGAGGAGACCAAGAGTCTAATAAGTAATGATGCAGTACATAGATGTGGTGTGTGAATGGAAACTTGTGTGCAGAGGCCCATGGGTATAGGGTGGGGATGTTATTATGTTATTGGGTATGCTGGGATTTTAAACCCTGTGCTGCTTTCTACACCTTGCGAAAGCTAACTTCTCGCTAATTCCGTCATATATTTTTATGCTAGCATGTCTAATCACTAGTCTTTATTGTAATGTAGATTATGAAATTGTGATTATCCTGCTATATCCTAATTTTGTTAATAGTCCGGTCCTGTACTGCTGCATGTCATCAATAACACTATGGGTTTTCGTCTTTTTTTTGTTGCTGTTGTTGTTGTTGTTGTTGTTGTTGAGAAACTCTAGTTGGCTAAGAACCTGTCAAACCAGGTATAAACAGGTTAACAATCAACAATCCTTAAAAGGTATTTCATTTATGAAGAGAATCTAACTTTCCTTTAAACTTTCCATTGAATATCAGTAAAGTGGACAAAACATCAGTAATCTGATATGAAAACACATTTACTTGAACCTTGCTATAGTGAAAAATCATTATCATTATTTGCTACGCCCTAAACAGATAGATATGTACCATTTAAAAAGAATGAACTGTTGGATAAAGAGTGCTTCCTGTTTTGCTCGGATTCTGTCAGAATGTTGGTTCAGTATTGATTTAGACTTGAGGAGAGGGTAGATGTGAGCGAAGAAGCTCTGCAGATTTTCGCTGAGTTATTTTGCCCTTTTTAGGGAATCAGTCCAGGTCTGAATGCGAAGGTGAGCTATTTCAGTCCAAAGCTGCTTCCACCAGCAGTCTTTGAGGGCATGAGGAATACGTTTTGGATAAGGCGGAGCTCAAGTTGGTCCTCCCCAGATGCGTTGAAAGTAGACTTTCTAAACTTGTTGATTTTCTTGCTTTGCAACTTCATGGCATACTGGGTACAGAAGTGGTATCATAAGACTATATGCGAACATATCAAACGCACCTACAGTATGGAGCAAAGTTTAATCTCTTTTTACCTGCAAAGTCTTGCGAAATTAACTCGAAATTAATAAACTGGAGATAAAGTGCTATTTAATTACAATGCCTCGCAACAGATTTCTACATGTTTGCGTTCGCAAGCAACCGTCTCTCAAGGCAATCCCTTGAGCAGACTCAGGCTTCGACTAGCTCTGTGATCAACATCACCGAACCCATCCAAGAGATTTTTCTGCCGTTTTCTCCAGCCAAAACCCCATGACCTGAGATTGTAGTGGATGGCTCTTTCTCTTAATTACCTCCTGAATAATTATTTGCTCTGTTCCTGAAACATAAGCAGGTTTACTTCGATTTACATGGAAAAGTCGACCGTTTTCTTCTTCCTCTTTAATTACTGCATGATTTGTTAACCACACAGGCCCAGAAGCTATATGTTTTAGATACATTTGGCTTTGTTTGATTTGAAGTTTAATATAATCAGATAGTTCTATTGAGTCAGATGTTTAGGGTGGTTTTGCAAATACCAAGACTGGGTGTGCCTGGTAAGAAGTGCCTTTTTAGTACCCAAAGCCCTGTTTCTGTAAACAGGAGCACCACATACTGTACAGTACCAAGCAGTTGGCCCCTGCCCCTGTCTGAGTCGTTAACAATGCTTCTATTCAACCAGTCGATTAAATCAACATGAAGTTCAAGTTTATGCAAATCCTCTGACATCCACTATAGTCAACATTTGAGTTATAGCTTATTCCCTATCATGAAAACAATTATGTAATTAAATGTGGCTTTATTTAACCGCATTTACTAGCTGATAAAGCCCTCTCAGGGTATCAACAAATTTAATGGAAATGTTGATATTTTTCACTTCTGGTTCTGTGTTGTTTGCTGCTATGGGTAGCATGGTGGCATTGGAGATAGCTTTGCCATCTCCAGGGTTTCTGATTATCACAGAAGCTAATTTCATATTTATTATAAATTTCATTTTATCACCATCAAATATCCATTTATCCATTCATTTTCTATACTTCTTATCCTTGTACGGTTGCAGGTGGACTGAAGCCTGTTCTAGAGGATGTGGTGCCACAAGCGCCTACAGTCACACATCTATACACACATTGTGGTTGATTTTTTAGAAACTCCAATCTGAATACACCGCATGTGTTCATAATGATGCTGTGGGAGGGGGGGAATGAAATACCCAGAGGAAACCCACTAAGCATGGGGAAAACATACAAACTCCATGCACACAGAACCGGGGGTAAGATTCAAACCCACAGCCTTGACATTGATAACCTCTAAGGCACCATACCTATCATCAAATATCAACATTTTCAATTCATCCATCTCATAAACGTGGAACTGAGCGAAACCAGCCAACATGCACCGGCACAGGATTGAACTATTGTAGTAACCTATGCTAAAATAAATTCCGACTCTGTAAAAATAGGTGTGAGAGACTGATTTTTAAAAGTATGTGGCACCAGATGCTGTAGTAAGGTTCAGGATTCTCAAACATTTCCACTGATAGCTTCCATTCATATTTTTAAATGATCAGGAAGAAATCAGACACAGTTTCTATTTCCTATTTCAGTAGCGCCCCATGCTTTAACAGGGCTGCCAGGCAACATTTGGCAATTTATAATTTCTCGTTTTTTTTCCAAAAATAAAGCAACAAATCATTCTATCATATTGAATGAGATCATATGGGAAGTTATGAAAAGCTTGTCTCAGCTTTATGCATTTGCCCATAGGAGAGGCCTCCCTGAATCAGCGCTTCTGTTCACACTGTGCTATTCCCTTTCACAGATATTTATTGACACAGCTGGGAGCACTCACTGTGACTTGCGAACTACATTCACTTGATCTCCTCCCAAAAGATGGCTACACCATACGAGTAGGTTAAGCGACATTGTAAAGGTAGGAAGTACTTTATTCTCAATGCTTGGGGTCCTCAAAGCCGAGATTTCCCCTCCCTTATCCTATCTTGTAGGATCAGGCTTCTCAAAACAATTTTCAAAGGAAAGCTCTTCAGCCAAAACCTCAAGCGCCTTGCATGACCCCAGAAGTATTTACGTAAGTAGTCTGGCCCATATTCCTTTTAAGAAATATCCCGCAGGCTTAAAAAGAATCCCTGAAAATGTGTTTCATCCTTTAATAATTCCTTTCTGTTAAAAATAGGCTTTTGCAAGACCAGATTTTTGATGTAACTTTAATACGGGTTTTTTTTTTTTTTTTTTTTTGGCTAGACTAATCAGAACATTTAAAGAAAATGATCAAATTGCAGGGAGTTTCATAAGTCCATGCTTCGTTTTTTAGTTCTTCACTTCCAGTGTGAGAAGAAAACTGTGAGACATCAGATGATACAGACGTTAGTTTTATTGACCCTTGTCCCGGGTGTTCTCGCTGTCTTTCCACATGGCTCGACTGTTGTTTATGCGCCCATACAGTCCCCGCCCTGCCACTCTGGAGACATAGTTTACGTCCCCGAGCAGGCCACTGTGCCAGGGTTGTTTTTTGTTTTGCTTGTGTTGAAGACATAAATGCATGTGTGCTCTTTATGTCTGAGTTGTGTTATACACCGGACATACCAGGAGTGACCGTATGTTTTCATAGCTGCTGCTGAATGGCAGAATTGTTTTATTTGATTATTTTTTTTTTTTTTTGTAATACCTATTGTAAAAGAATGACGCTGTGAACATACAGAAGGAAGCCCAGAAATTCACCCTTGAGACACGAGCCAGAGAACACTATGTTTCGCTCAGGAGTGACTATGTATAAAAAAACGCACAGAGTGGAACGTACTACAGTAATTTACCATCGAAATGTATGATGCGTGTTAATGAGCGTCAAACTTCTTGCGAGACAAGTTAGTTCCTGTTCCCATTCATATTAGACTCGACATATTTCTTCTGAAAACTATTTTTACTTTTTTGAAGTCAAGAATAGAGTATGTCGTGATACTGAGAAGCTGGAAGGTCCTGAAAATTCCCATGACTGAAAGTTGCTGACTCTATAGATAGACTCTTTATAGACTTCTTCTATAAACATCATGTTACAGAAAGTTCATCCAGCATATCAATAATTATTCATGTTTCCTTGCTACTGTACGTAGAAACATGTTTTGTTGCACCTCTATCTCTTATTTCAATTAATACAAGTTTTTCGTAAAAAAATAAATAAATAAATAAATAAATAAATAAATAGTCAACAATTTTCTGACCAATCAGGTTAGACAATTCATCAGTTAAAATGGTATACAAACAGACTTATCAGGCTCAAA
>JAAGKR010013421.1:0-14028 GCA_011419295.1 Clarias macrocephalus
AATATATATATATATATATATATATATATATATATATATATATATATATATATATATATATATATATACACATACAATAATAAGTATAACTAGGTCCCTCTTCTAAAATAAAAAATACTAATGGACACATTAACCAATTTTTCTTCTGTACAACAAAAACTACACACACTAATTACTGAATTTCTGAACTCTGGATGTCTGGAGTTTCATGTGTTTCCCGTATCACCATGGAGATTCCTCTGAGTTCTTTGTTTTTCTTATTGTCCAAAAACAGTAACCTGGTAACCTGACTGACTGAATTTTTCCCAGATTTACACTAGTGCAGCGTGATTTAATCAGTTATGCAATTTAATCGATCTTTAGTTTTCAATTCAGAATCGTCACACTAATCGTTATATATAATTTTATTTTATTTATATATTTTTTTAGGTGTCCCGGTAATAACTATCCAAGAAACCCGATATAATTCCGCCACTAGCACACCTGGTTCCGCTGAATAATGTCTGAGCTGCTGGAGGTCTTGGTGAACTTTATTTGAACTGCTTTAACCATGGATTTCCAAGGTGGCTATGTAGATTTTTTGCACAGGACACGCCTTTCTAGACATCCTTTACTTTCCATGTCAAATATTAAGTCAAATAATTTTGCATGCAGACAATATTCCAAGTTGCACATCCTTAGCACACATTGTGAACATGAACTCATTTCTAACCTTAAATCACATTTTCCAGCTCAGATACAGTAATGATATAAAATATGCCGCTAATAAATAATAGCTCAGTGCTTTAATTTTTAACCAGATATTACACAAATGCTGACTTTGGATCAAGGGTTTCCTAGAAAAATACACATTTAAAGGCAGACGGAAAAATATTTGGCTGCTAGTTAATCCATTGCCTTCCCTGGCTGCCGTCTGCTCACTCCCCCGACCTTCTTCTTTTTCTTCTTATAATGACATCTTTCAGTTTGTAGTGCTAAAATTGTATAATTCATGAGTTATAAATTCCCAACCTAGTAGACACGTGGAGGACGAATCCAGTCCTGCAGTGCATGAGCAGCATGCCACATCACAGCCAGAAATACGGAACGAATGAAGATTGAGTAGAAATAAATATAACTGTGAATGTTCTCAAGCAGATTTATGGGTGATCTAATTATAGGTGTGGTTTAAAAAAAAAAAAAAAGAAGTTTAAATCCTACAACAGTGAGTGGAGTGGTTTAGCAGCTTCAGGTTTGGCCCAGGTTCGGTGAGGTCGGAATTCTTGCGATGGTAGCTCACTTTTCAACAGTCTGCTCTGAAATCAGCAGACGACGATTGAAGGTTCATTGGGGTGAAATTCAAACTTGTGGCCGTCTACCTGTAAGAGGAGGAGATGGGGAAGCCGGGGAAACGGAGCGGAGGGGGAAGGGGGAGAGGCAGAGGAAGAGGAGGAGGAGTGTAGATGTGGGAGTGGCCAGAGGCAGAGGTAGAGTACGACTCATTCTGTGCGTTCCACATGAGGAGAAGTCTGTAGCTCCTGCACTGGAAGGTAAATACCACTTTTTTGATGTTCTGATCAGGAGAAAACTCTTAACATGCATTCTTTTACAGTACAGTTTGTGTTTAACGTTCTAAATGTGATGTTAAATATGAAGGCATTATTAATTAAGTAACTAATGAGCTTTAATGAGTCATAAATGAGCTCAATTTATTGCGCTTGGAATGAAATGTATCAGGACAGGGGTGTGTTTAAATTAAGTCATGTTTTTTTTTTTTCTTCTTTAGTTTTTTTTTTTAATTCCTATATTTAATTAAGATTTGATTGCATTAGTTGTATGTGTGTGAACTGGATTGTCTGCCATTCACAGCACACACCAGACATACACCATCGACCTGCGTTAAGAGAAATGAGACAGGAGCAGCAGCTTGCAGGGTGTGAAATATCATTCATGTGATTGTGTAGACGTGTGTGTGTGTGTGTGTGTGTGTGTGTGTGTGTGTGTGTGTGTGTGTGTGTGTGTGTGTGTGAGATTTTAATACGAATGGCTTCAGTGTTGTGCGTTGGTGTTTGTGGTCACAATTTGAAAACCACATTGGGTTTTAACTATAGGACAGCATGTGTGGAAACCTGACGAACACACACACACAGATTGAGGACATTAGAGAGAGAGTTTCCCTAATGTCTTGGCTGAAAGCTCTGTAATTATACTGCAGTATATAGTTATACTGATGTGTAACTGATGCATTTTCCTTTTTGCTCCTAATGCCCTCCACGTTTTTTCTTTTTCTTTTTCTTTTTTCTTTTTCCACGATGTGTCTGGTTCAAACAGAAAGCATCTGTCTGCTCTAGTTTAGTCGAAGTTTTACATGGTAAATCTGTTAGCCGGAATAAAGACCCACAAAACACACAAGACTCGCTGGAGAATTTGTGTCATTTCCCCTGGCATGATCGCCCCACACATACATACATGCGCGCAAGCACACACACACACACCTGTATTTTGGACTGGTGTAAGCGGTTAGTCATGACAGATGAGTGTCGCTTAATACCGTGCGAGCAGGTGGTCAAGGTCAGTGTCAGGTGTTGCAGAAACCGACAACCAGCCTAATGTTGTGAAAACTCTGATCTTGTGAGTGATTATCCCTCGCAAACACACACAGTCTGCTCATGTGACACACCTGTTCTTGTGTAACAATTCTTTCCAGTCAATCCTCCACAGTTTTATAAATGAAATGCGATTATGCACTTCAAAACCAGGTGTGTTGTGTGTTGGGGAAAAAATGACTCACTTCAGAATTGCCATCCTTGGGCTTTATGAGATTCTGAATGAAAACTTATTTTCCGTAATGTTTTAAGAGCTTCTTCTCAGTTACAAACAAATACCAAATGTGTGAGGAGAATAAAACACAACAGCGCATGCTTTTACACAGGAAAGGAGCCTAATCAATTACAGGAAGGTGTTATGAGGCCCGATGAAGTGATGTGGACTTGCTGTTCCCCCTCTTGACTGTTCTCCCATTACAGCATGTCCTGAAACATTTTATTCCTCTTAAACCACACCAATTGGCAGTGATTACGGTTTATTCATGAAAGTCACATAAAGTATAATTAGCTAGATGTGAATGTGACTTTGCTATAGAAATGATAACGTATTAATAGAAGAATGTTCTAGAAAACACACTAATATCTGCCATATAGACGTACCTGCGGACTGAGCAGTTGTTGCAGCAAATGTTTTAGCACTTACTACTGTAGGTAGGTGTGTGTGTGAGACAGATAAACACATTGTCCTCAGTATCTTATCTGGTTTGAATGGTATACTTTAACAGGTCATATACTGTAGGTCACTGATACTCGGCTTTAAATCATGTTTCAGATCTGCTTTAAACCTACTGTAGGTCAACACTGTGGGGTTAGGCTTAGCACTGAGTTTCAGGGTCGGGGGTCAAATCTCGCTCTCAGGTCTGTGTGCATCGAGTTTGCATGTCCTGTCTGTGCTTGGTGGGTTTCCTTTGGGTACTCTGGTTTACACCCATAGTCCAAAGACATGCAGGTTAAGCTAACTGGCGTTCCCCAATTGCCCATAGTGTGTGAATGACAATCGGGCATCAAGCTGGCAATCCGACCCCTCAAGTAACTGCCACAAAAAAACGGATATCTGATCAGGGTGGGGAGTATTCGGATGGACCAAGGTTCTATAATGCTTCATCAGACCTCACTATGGGGTCGAAACTTTAAACTTTTAATTCATTCACAGATTCAGATGCACAGCAATAAATTGAAGCGCTCGTTGTTCAGTCATCTGTCTGATTCTTGTTTAGGATAAAGGAGGGATTTTATGCAAGATTCACTTTTTAGTCATTTCAAACATTCAGATTCACTTCCAATCGGTGCATACAAACAAGCGAATATTTTTTTTTTTCCATAATGTGACATCATATGAGAAGGACCCCTCCTCCAGCTTTGCTGTCTTCTGTTGGGTTTGGCTCAGGACTAGTCATTTACATAGACACTCGAACGGTTTATTTGGAAGAGGAGTGAAATAAAGGGTGTTAGAGGTAGAATTAAATGCATTATCTGAGGTGTATTTCATCTGGTACATTAACACACACATTGGTGGAGCTCTGAAACCTGCGTGAGGTTATTAAAAGAATATGGGCTATTTAAAGCATTTCCTCTAAATGTGTTCAGCTTTATTAAAATTTTCTTATGTGATTAATTTTTATATAGTATATATATATATTTATTTGTTTGTTTGTTCCCCAGGATACACCGAAGGAAATCGTGGATAAGTCTGAACGCGTTGAGAAACTCCACAGCCAGACCCTGAGCAAAGAGGCCCCTAGAACAGGTCAGTTAACCATCAACACACCGTAAAGAGTTCGCCCTGCTCCACATGGTGCCCTTGACTCTTTAACAGATTACAAAGCTAACTCGACTGGATGGAGTAAAGCAGCTCTCACCTTACAGTCTGCTGCGTGTAATATATATATTTTCCTTTCTTTAGGCAGTGCTAGTAAATGAAGGAGAGAACTTTGTATAATAATCTGGCTCGTGTCAGGGTTGTGTTTCCTGATGCCAGTCTGAAGTGTGCTGCTCTAATAAACCAGAACAATTGTTTATATAAGGGGTGAATTTATTACCAAGTCTTCTCGTATTCCCTTACAAATGACAACTTTTGAAATGTTTCACATGTCTAAATCCTGTAGATTATACGCTTTATTATCGGCCTGGTGCTCGTGTGGTCGGAGCCGTAGTTTGTTTAGAGGGAGTAGTCCCGGCTCTGCGGGAACGGCCACCTCTGTACGCTCAAGACGTTCAACCGACGCTAGTCATTAAATGACCATAAATAATCGCTTACTTTATGCTCGATTACATCTCTTTAGGTTCACTAAAAATCTAAGAGTTCACTACCTTGTCGGTTTCTCTTCACTAGCCATATTTAGCGTGTTTAGGTAACATCTTTCTGCAAGACCTTCGATACAGTACGTGTGGTTCCGCTCGTCTATCCTTAGCTCCTCTTCTAACCAGTAATTTTGCTCTTTTTTTTTCCCCCTCTGCTCCAAACTTGGCCTGAGACAATTTAGGAAGTCAGTGTTTGTTATTCGATGTGACACAAAGAAACAGGAAGTTTAAGGCGAGGACTGCGCAATGTGGAGCTGAATTTCACACTGAAGAAGACTGGTGTTAGGAAGGGAACAGAGCAGCTACGCTTTTTTCCCCTCATGGAACTCACCTACATGCTTTAACACGCTCTCATTTGTGTAGGTAAAAAATTTTTTTATGTTGGACACGTGAAATATGTGGATAAACAAACAATAGACAAGCCAACAATCTGACCATTTAATCATAAACAGCTGATTACTGTTCATTCCGAAGTTTACACGCTCTTCGAGCACTCCCACTCAACTGGAGGGTTTTTTTGTTTTGTTTTTTTGAAGGAAATCCTTTCCACGCTATCACAATATAGGAATCTGGAAGGATGTTTACATTTCAGTGGGATCTTTAGCCTTAAGTACACAGCTAAAGCAACAGCAGAGGAGTCTGAAACAAAAAGCGAACTTCCTCAAGTGCTTAAGTGGTCCATGTGTAGATCTGTCCTACGAGCTTTAAATAACGCGTGTCCCCGTGAAGGATAGCTGGGCCGACCCCTGTGTCAGAGAACGCTTGTTTAATCTGTTCAGTGTATGATTGGCTAACGTGATAAGGTTCTTGAAGTCCAGCAGTACATTTTCTTCCCCTTCGCTTTGGCTAATTCGGTGTGATTTGAATTCCCACTGTGGTTCCAAAAATAGATCTGTTTAGAATAAACACTGGCTGATGGCTTGCTGGCTTTCATGGGAACTTCGGGAAAATTCACCAAATGTATTAAATCAATCATGACACCTTTCAGTTTGTTCATTTTAAATGAGATTTTTAGAGTTCTCACGCACGCATTTTCCTCTACGTGCTTGGCTGACCACTGGGGCATTTCTCCTGAAACCTCAGAGCAGCAGGTGCTCCTCTTATTAAATCTGTTCTCAGAGCCGCACAATGAAGCCAGTGAATGTTCAAACAGTAGTCTACAAGTCATTATTTTAATTTAAAGGGTGGCATAGTGGCTGATTGGTTAGCACTGTCGCCCTGCACCTCCAGGGTTTGGTTTTGGTTCCCAGCCAGGTTTCATTCTGACCCCTGTGTGCATGGAGTTTGCATGTTCTCCCCGGGTTGATGGATTTCCTCCTGGTGCTCCAACTGCCTCACACAGTCCAAAGACATGCAGGTTAGGCTAATCGGCGTTCCCAAATTGTCTGTAGTGAGTAAATGAGTGTGTGACTGTGTGCAAGTGTGTGTGGCACCCTGTCCAGGTTGTACCCCGCCTCGTGCCCTACAGTCTCCTGGGGTTGGATCCCGGCACGTCCTTGTCCCCCCGTGACCCTGTGTACAGGATAAAGCAGTGTAGACGATGAGTAAGTGGATATGGAGACAATTAGACCTTTAATTAACCTTTAGATTAGTTCCAGATGATTTTATGTTGTGCGATGTGGGAAATCCAATCCTAACTTCATACATCTCCTCACTCATACTTTCTGACTGTGCCGGTTTAAATCGTGTTTAATAATTGTGTGTATTTATAACACAAACTGTCTCTGACTGTCTCAACCAATAACAGAAGACAATCGAGCTGCCATGATTTTGTCACGAAATTCCACAAGATCTCAGCTTCCAAGAACCGGGAACTTTGCTGGGAAGTCATGTAGTGTGTGTGGTTTCATGACCGATGGATGATCCAAGACGGCAAAGCTATGAAATTGGTCCTTATATCCAGAGTCTAATGCCTGTTGTGTGACCTGGGTATAACCTGACTGAGGCCACTCGTCTGACACTGGCTTCCGCTGCAGTTTACTCTGTCTCTCTCTCTCTGTCTCTCTCTCTGTCTCTCTCTCTGTCTCTCTCTCTGTCTCTCTCTCTGTCTCTCTCTCTGTCTCTCTCTCTGTCTCTCTGTCTCTCTCTCTCTCTCTCTGTCTCTCTCTCTCTCTCTCTGTCTCTCTCTCTCTCTGTCTCTCTCTCTCTCTGTCTCTGTCTCTCTCTCTCTCTCTGTCTCTCTCTCTCTCTCTCTCTCTGTCTCTCTCTCTCTCTCTCTCTCTCTCTCTGTCTCTCTCTCTCTCTCTCTCTCTCATATATATAGAATGCAGCAATTGTTAAACACAGTGGCTTTGTTTATGCAGAAGGAAAACAATGTGCGTGGGCTTTGGCGGTCTCTGTGACAGCCAGACATATTTTTTTCCATAGTTTTGTCATAAATTATTTTCATCAATAACCTGCAGGTGTCTACTGCACGAATACTTAAATTAAATTAAGTGTGTTACCTTATTGGCAGCACGGTGGCTTAGTGGTTTGCACCATGGAGTTTGCAGGTTTTTCTCGTACTTATGGGTTTCCTCCGGGGACTCTAGTTTACTTCCCCAGTCCAAAAACATGCAGATTAGTTAAATTGCCTGTAGTGGGTGAATGTGTGTATATGTATATGTATGCATATATACAGTATGTAAACACTTTTAGGTGTTTTTCTTTCGCACAGCACACCTCAACCGAGTGGTGGAAATGACTTAATCAGTCAACATATTTTTAATAATTTTATATGATGATGGACCTTTTGCATTGTGAATACACGTGAATACAATTCCATCAGTCACAACAGCATTCAGTGGAATCAACCAACACTAGGCTACTACGTATGTACATTGATAATTATGCTTGATAAGAGTACAAAATGTAACAATTTATAGCTTTTGTTCTGTATGACTTGTTTCATATGCAGTATGTTGTGGCAGACTTCATAACGTATTGAAAATAGAAACAAGCATGTGAAAATAGATGAAGACTGTAATAAGGATATTAATGAAGTTGGCGTGATTTGCTAGGTTTCCTAGTGATATTGTTACCTTATTCAGTGCATCTGTTGCAAATGAGATGATGCTATGGAGTATGCTGTGCTTTGTTATAATAAAATGTTTGCAAGTAATTTAAATTAATACTGACATTACAAGTTTTTCGAGAGAGAATTTATCACCAAAAAAGTCCCAAATAGTGTAAAATGGAAACAAGCTAGTGCTCTATATATATCACTTCTTCTACACACCAAGTCGTGCTCTTGATCAGGAGTTAGAACGTGTTAGAAGTTTGCTTTGTTGCTTGTGTTAGCCATGAAACACAAAACAGACAGTTCTGCAATTCTGTGTGACTTAGAAGCAGTTACTAAAGAGACAAAATATTGTTTAAGGTGACAACGTTGGCATCAGCTGTCAAAATGTCCGACATGATTCTGCGCCCTCTGGTGCGAGGTCACACAAGGCAAGAAGTTTAAACAACAATGTTTAGTTACATGACCATATTAAAAGATAGAAGTGAAGGAATGAGGTAATAATTCCTCTTGAATCTGGATGAGGCTGATAATTAATGTGAGAATTAAATTGCTACTGAAAACCTCCAGGTATTTTAAAGTTGCTGTTTTCCCATAAATAATGGAATTGAATGTAGTTGCTCAGATTTTTCTAGTGCTTCACTTGTGTTGGAGATGTGTAAAAGCATTACAGGAAGGTTTGTTGTTTTCAGAACTATATAGTAGAAAATGACTAAATGTGACCGAGGGTTTTCCCAGACTGTTGCATGTGTATAATTAACTGTCCAGTAGGTCTAGAGCTATTATTGTGCCATTGTACCAGTTGCCATATGGATCTCATCCTAAAATACCAGTTATATGGAACATTGTACTTTTTTTTGGGAGTTGAAGTTAGAAAATGCTCTCACATAAAAATAAAAATAAAAAGTGAAAGATTTCCCATGAGTATCAGAAAGCAGGTTCCATGTCATTGTCGTGCGTTTGCACACCATAGCTCTGACCAACATTAAATCGACGTTTTGAAGCCAGCACTGTTGAAGAGCATACTCTTATGCGTCTGCACAAACACCTGGAAGATGACCGCCAGCCGCCGCAGTAATAAAGTGAGTGCATTCCGCGCTGTACTCCTACTGCGATCTGAGCAGCAGCCGCGTAGACGAAACTGCGCTTCCTCTCTCAGCAGATGTGAAAAGCATCAGGGTCGAGTCCTCTCCTCTAAATGACAGGGATCTGCTCAGACACTTTATTACCTTCAAGGAGCTTAGAGTCTGCGCTCCTTACCATCACAGCCGTGCGACCACGCAGTCTCTCGCTGTCTGAAATGACTGTAGCAGTGACGGTGTTTAAAGGAATGTCTTTATGGCCTGGTTTAAAAAAAGGAAAAAATGTCTTGTTTCCCCTCCAAACCTTTTATTTTTGTGTGTGTGTGCAAAATTCAGCACAGCATTTTACCCGATAAAGAGTTTCAGCTAGTAAGTGACCCTCAAATAATTGACCTGATGAGTCCACCCTTCACATCCTGTGCTTGGATCCCCGTTTCCTGTCTTCCAGCTGTGTTCCCATTTGCGTATACAGTAACAGGAAATCTATCTCCACCCTTTATCTCCACCCCCTTTTTTTTTTAAACACTTCTCGGCACTTGCTTCCTGTGTGTGGGCCTCAATGTGCTAAAACCTTTCATTTCAATCTTTTTTCCCCCTGCTGTGCTTTCATTAACCGAGGCTCCAAAAATGCCCTCAGATGCCAAACCATGGAAGCCCCTGCGTGACTGGTTTGCATTTAAAACGTTTGTTTTTGCGGCCCGGTTTCAGAGCGTGAATTAAAGCGTGTCTGCGCTGACCACACTGCGGTTTCACGAGAAGGATACGACGCTGCCTTTCTCACTCCCACCATCACTTTAGTATCCATCTGAGACTGGATCAGACAGCTTCCTCTCGCCTCCAACTGCTTCATGAGTCTGAAGAATGTTTAAGGCAATTCAGTCCAATTAAGGACCATCTTTAAACTCTTGGAAATCCTTTTAAATTAAGAATGGAGAGGTTTACTAAGCACCATCTGTGCCCAAACACATGTCTCTGCTTTTGCCTCTCTGATGGATTATGTGCACATTGGAGTGGTACCTCGTGGTATGGATGATGTTTTGGTGTGTGCCGTGGCGTGGCATAAACACACATGAAAGAGGTAGAAGCTGCAGTCGAGTTAGAAATCAGAAAATTAGAGCCAATGTTTCAGTTACTGTTGTATGGAACTGTGGTATTTACTGTTCTAATATATTAAAACACACTTTTTTTTTCTGCTAAAGTACATGTTCAAATTTTTGATGGGGTTCCCTGTTCATTGACAATAAATTACACAAATTACAAATCACAGAAAAGCTGAGTGTTTCATCTGCTCAAATTGTTCAGAACACTTTTTTTCAAATTCCCTTTTTCTCTGCGTGTTCCAGTCTCTAACTCTGACATGGTGTTAGTGTTAGACCCGCTCCAGGAGAAGGTGTCCTGCCCTCTGACCACCCGCTCTGAGCTTGACTCCCCTTCCTCCGATGTCATCCCTTGCTACCGGACCCATTCCAATTCCAGCGCTTCGGCGCGCAGTCACGGCTCCCACAACTGCAACAGAGTGTGCGCACCGGAGCAGGTGGACGAGAGACCCGGCGGATCCTTGCTAAACTTGGATACAGAGGTTGATGCTCATGAGAAGATCGTTGACTTCAATATTCCCCCGCATGACAACGGCGATGACGTGCACGATGGGGCTGTGAACTCCATACAGAGACGTCGTGCCATCAGGAACCCACCCGGAGACAGCGCACTGAGGCAGAAGGTAACTCCCGATGGTTAATGAGACTGAGTACATTACATGCAGTGATGTCACGCTGGTTCCACTAGGAGGTACTATTCAGCTGCAGGTGGCATTCGTCGCATCTGCAGCACACGGATGCCGTGTCCTGGTTTTCATAACAGCCTTGTTTAAGCAACTACCATAAACATTAGTGTTTTATTGGAATGAGCGAGAGCTTTATAGGAGGTCAGTTACCATGCTACGTAAACACACTAGCCTCCAGTTTTCCCTTCTCCAACCATCTTGGTGTTTAATGCCTCCATATTCCCAATACAGTGGATAAAAGTCAGTGTCCAGAATGCCAGGGGATGATATGCACGCATAGGCAAGGTGAAAAAACTCGACATGACATGAGGGAGGAACCAGACTCATAAAGGAACCTATTCTCTTATAAGGGTGAGACTGGATAGGCTGATTATAATCCATTTCCCTTTGATAATTGAAAACTATAGAATCAAATAGTGCAATTATGTAACCAGGAAATGTACTATAATGTTAAAATGAAATCTATTTTATTGTAGTTATTAAATTATAATCCTAAAGCTATGATGGAGAGTTTAGTCCTAAGCCATTATAGTGGAAATATTTAAAATTTCAGTTTAAGGCCATCTTCATGGTTTCCAGTTGAATCTTTAGGCTGTCCATATTTTATGATTTATAAGCAGCAAGTGATGAGAAAACAACCCAGAAGTAGTGCATCAGAATGGACCAGGCAGGTCTGGAGTGCAGGAGGGGTACAGTAAAGTAGTTATGAGAGAGAGAATCTTCAGAAAAAATATTAGAGGCGTCAGATCAGCATCAGGGACAGTGTGCTTTTAAGCAGACAAGATAAAGGGCTTTTGGAGAGAGAGAGAGAGAGAGACGAAAACATGCCTGAAGCACAAGTCAAACGTCCTGCAAGTGCTTAGGTGTATGACGAATCTGCATTGAACAGGGCAATAAAGTATTTTCCAGATTAACCATCATTGTATCAGGAATAAAATGATTGCACCATGATCTACCCTTCAGATAGAAGATAATTACACATCCTGGTATAGAGGAGATTTCCAGCTTCAGGGACTAATCACATTGATATTTGTGGCAACATTATACCCAGTTAATTGTTGATTCCTGTGTTTTCTCTAGGACTCAACCAGCACGAATGCACCACCGTTTCCTGTTAGAAATGACGCAGGTACGTTTGAATGTTGTACAGAAAATCAATGGGCGCAAAGCTTTCAATGGAAAGTAAGAACCTTTTAGGACACTAGTCTCCTAGTTTTATGATTAAGGAGAAGGAGGGGAAAAAAGGTGTTTACTGTCTTTACAGTATCAAGACGTCCTGCCCTCCCCCACTGTCCGATGGCTGCATCCCAAATCCCTCACTCGTGCTCATGACCGAATAGGGCAGTCACAGCATGCATGTGCTTAGGGACCCAGTTCATTTCGAGTTTGTAATATACATTTGTTTTCCTTTTATTTCCTTATGACAATTAAAAGAAAGTTTTAGGAAGAAGATATTAAGAGGAGTTTGGATTTTAGTAATCATTTATGTCCTTTTGCGCATATGTTTATTCGCCCAGCATCATATCTTGTATTTAAGAAAACATACAAGTTCAAATTTAGCAACTTTCTCTTATAGTGCTTCATTCTGTTCTTTAAATACTGTGCGGGAGCAATGAGTGTGTGTGCAACAGGAAAGAACTTTCCACCCATTTCCATTTTTCTTTCTTTCTAGCATTTGCAAACAAAACGCTGTCCTATTCATCATTCAGCCGAGGTGGTTCAGTGCGCGACAGAGTGCTCAAATTTACAGAACCTACAGCTGAAAAAAGGAGCATGCCGAGAAGCATCGCCACTGCCAACACAGTCGGAGCATCTCTGCCTGCTCCGGCCCACTACGAGACCAAAGATAACTCTCAGGACATGTCTTCATCCCATCCTTCCTTCTCACTGTCCACCTCTCCAGACAGAGGGGTAAACCTCGACCAATCACAGCGAGCGGAAGGCGGGCCGCAGAGCACTAATGAAGATGTCAGGAGTGCTTCTTGCAGCTCAGAAGAGGGTGAGACTCCCAGGAGAACAGCTTCTGCAGACACACAGGGAGATCCTCAGTCTAACATGAAGGCCTTCCTCACCATCGAGATCAAAGACGGGAGAACTTCAGCCACCCAGACTTCATCATCATCATCGTCTTCATCCACGTCATTGTCCGGAGCCATGCCACGGATCCTTACAGGCTCTGCTGCTCAGAGAGCAGGTACGAGAGGTTATGAGCTTGCTGAGAATGTTTACAGATTAGAAGATGCACAGAGCGCGTGCAGGATGGTTCGTGCTCTTCTGTTTATGTAATACACACGTTGATGCTGTGTAGATTTAAGGCTACAGGGGGAAACTTTGGTGCGGCATGCAGACACACTTGGGGTAAAAAATGCGATTCTTCTTTTCTCCGTGTGTGTGTGTGTGTGTGTGTGTGTGTGTGTGTGTGTGTGTGTGTGTGTGTGTGTGTGTGTGTGTGTGTGTGTGTGTGTGTGTGTGTGTGTGTGTGTGTGTGTGTGTGTGTGGTCAAGGCTGAAGTCATTTATCCTCACTGATGCATTGAATTTAAAATAATAATAAGTGGCTACTTGAATAGCTTGTGCGGAGAAAATAGTTTAAAGCCCACATTCCACATCGTCTACTGATAGAGTTCCTGGTGGTAAGCAGAATGCATGCTGGGTAGATGTGTGTAGTGCATGAGCAAATTTATTGGGCGACTATGGTCAATTCTTATACATGCATTCTGCTATACAGACATAAGTTTGCTATTTATCATATCATGAATAAATAAAACCGTGCATGCTGCCGTTACAGGCTGTTGCATTATAATTAATGTTCAGCACATGACACAGGAATGATGGGAAATTACCCATACGTGCCAAATCCCTTTCTGACAAATTAGTACGCTTTAAGATATTTTCATCCTGGACGTAATCCCTTGGAAACCTCATTTCACAGACATTCTTTGATCTGAATGCAGTTTGCTTAGTTTTTCATGTGCACAAAGCTTCAGATATCTGATCTGATTGTCCTGCCATCACTTGGCATGGATGTGACATAGTTCCTAGCTAACTGAATAGATTTCCTTTTTCCTCTTTTTTATAGTGATATATTTTTTTAATGTCTAATGCGTAATGGATTTAACAGTCTGTCACGGAGAAGAGTGGATCGGTGAAAAGGAATGCGGTGCCGAGGTGCATTAGCGCGCAAGACCGTGCGCTGTGGTATTTGGCAGCCATTTTGGAAACCATGCCGCACATCATAGGAAGATTTCTATACAGTTGAATGATGTAGGGGGAAAAAAGC
>JAAGKR010013422.1:0-14027 GCA_011419295.1 Clarias macrocephalus
ACATCACAACATGTTGCAGAACTATGGGACAGATCCAGCATTCCGGATTAGATTACTGATTAATAACAATTAATAATTTAAGTGATCTCTAACCTCTACCTGTAATATTTGCCTTTCTCCCTTTCTCCATTGTCCTATCACTCTTTCTCTCAAAACCAATGTCCATTTTTCACAACCTAAAATTTTTCTGCAATTTATTATAATAGGATTCCTTCTGTAAAATGATTTTATCTGTCATTAGCGAGATCAAGCTCCTCAATAATTTACACCCTATGAACAAATTAAAGTGGCTTGAATACAACATTAGGAGAATTAGTATTCAAGAGGGCAAAAAACTGGCCAATTTAAAAAGAATGTGTATACTGTATTAAAATAAATACAAATAAATTATATACAGTATATGAGGACGACATAAATCTAACAGTGGCTACAGTTACAGCTTGATGAGATTTATGCAGAAAGAGCCAAGTGTGTAATTATTCGTTCAAGAGCAAAGTGGATTGAAGATGGGGGAAAGAATTGTTCATATTTCTTTAATCTAGAAAGTTATGACACACACGATTGCCAGGGATAACCCCTAGAGGGCGCCATGCACCCAGAGACTCCTTTTGGTGTCCTTTTGTTTTCTGTTTGCTGGACTGCATTTCCCAGAATGCACCTCGGTCAGGTGATGGGAGCGCTCACCTGAACCGAGGTAGCTTATTAGTTTCATTATAAAGAGTCATGTGGTCAGTTAATCAGGGGTCTTGTATCTGTTATGTTTAGTTATATAGTTGTTGTGATTACCCTGTGTTTTGCGGCATTTCGCCAATTTCTATAGATCTTGTTCTGTTCAGTTCCTGTTTGGTGTTTGATCTGCTCCGGTCCTGTCCAGCTCCTGTCCTGTTTGGTTAAGTTATTGTGAATTTTCTGTGCGTTCTGTTTAGCTCCTATTCGGTTTATTCTCTGTCCTGTTTAGCTCCTGGTTGGTTACGTTCCTGTCTTGGTAAAAGTAATGTCCTGTTCTGTTTTGGAAAACTTGTTACGTTGCTGTTCTGTTTCCATTTTTGTTATTAAAGACTTTCAAACTCCATCACCTCTGCCATTATGCCTCACCTTCAGCCCACACACAGCACCCGTGACAAAGATATTGAAAATTGTTTGAGCGAGGATCAGGTGAAAATATATAATCATATATTTTTTATATATATATAAAGCATTTATGAGCTTTCTGTGGTCATGAGGCAGAATCCTTTCTGGACTTAATTAAAAACTGGATCCCAAAAATTCATGTGTAGTTCAAAAATATAACAGGCCTAGTCAAAATTCACTAAAGAGTTTTAGAAATTATTTTGGGCTGATATTAAAGATTTCATACAATGTTTTTAAGGAGTGCATTAATAATTCTGTTTTGTCACCAACAATGAAGCAAGGTATAATTACGTTAATACCTAAACCAAACACAGGTGAAATCTCCTTATTTTACACTATTACACCTATTACACTTCTTTGTTGTGATTATAAGCCTTTTGCACATGTTTATGCACATGACTAAATACTAGATTTTCTTAAGAGAATTGATAAAATTCATAATCACATTCATATGATATCAACTTTGGTTTAGATATGCTTGTTTATGATTCACTGGTCTCGCAAGATATTGTTTATTCTTAGATATTTTTTAAAGCTTTTGATTTCTTTAGCGAGTGCCCCTTTCGTTAAAAATATAACTATTGTTATTTAGAATGTATAGTTAGAGGGGAAAGCACCATCACAAACATCAAAATAACCCAATAACACAAATAGAACCAAATGCATATTAATTATGAACAAATTGTGTTAATGCTTTGCCTAAATAACGTTGAGAAATCAGTATTTGGTGGAATAATAACCCTGATTTGCAATTACAGCTTTCATGCGTTTTTTTTGTTTGTTTGTTTGTTTGTTTGTTTGTTTGTTTGTTTGTTTGTTTGTTTGTTTGTTTGTTTGTTTTTGTGGCTCTCCACCAATTTTCCACATTGCTCTTGGGTAACTTTATAACACTCTTTTTGCAAGAAATAAGACAGCTCAGCTTTACTTGATGGTTTGTGACCCTCCATCTTCCTCTTGATGACATTTAAGATGTTTTCTTGAGTAAATTGTATTTTTTTTCCAGAGCTATCGGCTATAAACCATCAGTGACTTTCTATCTAAAAGATTTCAATTCGATGCTGATTCCTGTATATTTTGTTCTTCAGAGACAGAAACTCTTGATAATTTTTTTGTTTACATGCCCATTTATTAAGTCTTTTTGGTCAGATGTACATAGCTGGTTGTCACTTAAAGTGTACTGTATAATATACCTTTTTTTTCATTGTATTGATGATACATTTTGATTCTAGTATGTCAGACACTGTTAATCCTGTAGTTCAATTAAATTCAATTTTTATTTGTATAGCATTTTTAACAATTGTCATTGACGCAAAGCAATCAAAAGAACAATAATATAGTAATAATGTATTCATAGCTGTAAGTGGCCAGGCAAAATTCCCTCCTTCACCTTGTTGAGTGACTTTATCAAATACTTTCTGTCATTAAAATGTAAAGAATGGATAGAAAGTCTAGAAAATTATATACACACATTTCTAAATCCCTGCCATATTAATGTCTCCTTTTATATTTCATATTTCCCTTATGTTGTGAGTGTTATTCCTGATGTATATTTACTTTGGTATTATAAGGTTTTTTTTTGTTTGTTTGTTTTTTTTGGAGTTTCCTGTATTGTTTTGTGAATTCTTTTTTGTTTTCTTTTCATTGAAATTATAATACAAACAATTTGACATTGTAACAGTCAGTAATTAGAATAATGCAAACCGTGGGCGTCGCCAGGCCATTTTTAACATTTGTACTCAGCCCTCCTAAAAATTCTCCATAAACTTTACACAAATTGGTGATCGCCCACGTCCTGAATGCTGTCGTGAATTGAATAGATGTTTCTTCACAAATTCCTGCCAATGTGTTTGGAATATGATTGTGAATTTATCAACTAGTATCCCCATTGTTATGCAATGCATTGGTAAGGCTGTGCATTGTTTCTTGTAAGTATTTTGAGGTCTATGCTTGTGAAATTGCCAACCATCATTGCCAACTATTTTACAAAGCATAAAACCATGAAACGGCACAGGAAGGGTTTTACGTGACCTTTTTATAAAGAATCATATTTTAAAACTCTACTCTGAGGGTGGGTAAGCTTATGTTGAATTAGTAAGATAGAAGTATCATAGTTAATGGCTGCACTGCACTGTAAAAAATAAATTGTAAATTTTACGGTAAAAAAAACGGCAGCTTTGGTTGCCAGAATTTTACCATAAAAAATACGTTACTGCACTGTAAAAAAATACGCCGTAAATTTTATGGTAAAAAAATGTAGCAACATTTTTGGTTGTACAGAATTACACTTATTATACTGTATGTTCTATGCATTTTAACTGTTTCTTTTTTTTTTTCGAGCCTGGCCAGGAATCGAACCCAGCCCCTGGTGGTGCAAAGCGACGGTGCTAATCACTACACTACTGTGTTTGCTGCACAATTGTTGTCGTTGTTGGACTTCCTCGGTTTCCCCGCGTCCCCCGCACGACTTGCACTCCAACAACGACAACATTTGTGTAGCGAGCACAGTAGTGTAGTGGTTAGACCTGTTGCCTTGCACCTCCGGGGTCTGTGTTCAATTCCCGGCCAGGCTTGAAAAAAAAAACAAAAAAACAATTGAAATCTGGAAAATTAGTGCAATTCCATGCAACCTAAAAACATTGCTTCCATATTTTTCACGGTTAAACTTCTGGCAACCACAGCTGCCGTATTTTTACCGTAAAATTTACGTTTTATTTTTTTACAGTGCAATAACGTATTTTTTATGGGATAATTCTGGTAACCACAGCTGCAAGTTTTTTACCGTAAAATATACGTTTATTTTTTACAGTGAGGGACTGATGGCTTCAGTATTACATTATTTAAAAAAAAATGTTGTGTTGAAGGAAGTGAAGTGATATCATGTGTTACATGTGTTGTAGAAACAATGTCAAAAATCCTTTATTGAATGAAGGTTTTTGACTGAATACTGGTACTGTGTCTGAAAGTGAGTGACTAAAATAAAAGGATTTTCTTTTGGTGGTCGTGTTTAAGACATGTATCACTGTTTACAGGTGATGGGATTTGACCCTTAGTCTTATACAAAGTTGAGAGTTAGTTTGAATCAGTCACACTTCTTGCTTGAGTTTGTGCATCACGATAGTTTGTAAGGTAAGTCTTTAGTATTATTAGTTGTGTTTATGTGGTTATTTAAATTTTATTTTGTTTATTTTAATTATGTGTATAAAATAGACAAGAGAAATGATTTCAGTGTTGGTTATACTATGCCTGGTTTGTTAATGTTTTCTGGTAAAGGTTTGATTTAGTAGAGTGCATTAGTCTAACCTTTGTTTCGTGGGATGTTACTGAATGGAATGGAATTAATGCTTTTGCAGAAAGAATGGCCTTCCATAGTCCCAGCAAAATGCCTCGAGTTGAAGGACAGGCACTGCGGCGTGAATAGAGGTGTATCTGTACTAGCAAAACTACTGTATACACCACTGATTTTCGGAAGTATCTACAAGTACCACTGAGCGTATACATAAAATTCCACCAAGCTAGGATACTTCCAGATTGATACCAATTCGGATGTATCTTGCTGGGGAATCCTTCCACTCAAGGATTTTGTCAAGAGACATTTGCATTTTACACCTTTGCACAACTCTGCTCTTTCCTATTGTTTTTTTTTTTTTTTTTTTAATCTCAACACTGATTGGTTGTTTAAAACCGTGACATCTATTGGTACATTACCCAGTCACTACTTTTTATTTAGCACAAGCCCTCATAATTTAGTGACTTGAATGGTTATTGCCCCCCACCCCCACCCCCCAAGCCACAGTACTATAGATGCCCACCAACCGTTAAAAACGACAATAGAATTGATTCAGAATTCCGTTTTATTAAAATTAAACCAAATGCTAATAAATATTCAAAGAAAAGTAGGAATAAGAAAAAAAAAACAGAAATATGGGGGAAAATGAACAAATGTGAATTTATGAAGGTTTTATATTTTGGATGACTACTTTTGACTTCTACTTGATTAATATTATTTTAAAGTACAGCTACTCTTGTGTGAGTACATTTTTTGGCTACTCTATCCGTTTAAGGTAGTTTAATGTGTTGAATTCTGTTTCTTATTTTGTTTGTTTTCTTATTGTTGGAAAATGTTGAGTTTGTATTGTCTTGGATGAGACAGTGAACAGAGGCATCCTGCAGCAGGAGGTGATAGAGGTGGGTGTAAAGGGGATAAGAAAAATGGCTGCAACGGAGGCAGAGAAGAATTTTTTTACAGAGGCAATTTGAAACAATAAGCATGAAGTTGAGTGACACAGAAAAGGAGCTTGAAGTGTCACAGGCTTCACTGGGTTTTACAATTATGCAACATTGTACCATCTACAAAATGTATTTAGAAACCATTGATAACATTCTTTTTTTTTTTCTCTTTTCTTTTTTTACTCTTATTGGTGAAGCATTTTTGGCCATTTTTCTATTTAGTATGAAATTCATTTCATTGGTTTGCTAACTAGCAGGTTCTTGAGACTAGTCTAGTTAACAGATATTTAATTGGCTAGTTCTTAAAAATATATAACATTATATGTGACAAACCCACACATATAAGAATGTAAGAACTATATGACAAACCCACTACCAGGTACCGTATGAAGTTGAATGTCAAGTATTCATAATTTTGTATTACATTTTTAGCGTTTGTATTAATTGATGAATTAATTTCATGCATTAAGTGGAATTAAATTACTGGAAGAGTTTTGTAGTATGCGTGTTTTTAATTGCCTTTTACATGCAAGTTTTGTCATGTCTGTAGGTTATAGTCAGAAGCCTCTAGTCCTTAGAATGAATTAGTTTTCTTCCTGCTATACGTAGTGTCTCTTTCTGTATTGCAGCCTCAGAAATAAAAATAAAAAAAAGTGCCAATGACTATAGGATATGAATATATACAACAGCTAATTCCCAGATATAAACAAGTTATAGAAATGTCCAATCATCTCTATTCTCTTCCACACAAAGTATGTTAGGACGTCTCTGTCACTGTTGGTCAAAATAACAAAGAAAAAACTTACATAAAAAAAATTTTACATAACACTGTATGACAACAAAGGAAACATTACATTACACCTTTTCCAAAATCTAGTCAAGCACTTGCCATGTTTATGAATGTTTGTGTGTATATTTCTCTGCAATTTTATACTTGGAACCCATCTCAGTTATTATCCTCATCAGTCAGTTATTTCTGCAAGACACTACTGATCGCAGTCTTATCCGTCACAGAAAAGAGCACAAACAGAAGCTAAAGAGCATAAAAAGATAAAATTATATAGGTGTCTCAAGCATTTTTGTCTGATAACTTTAAATCATTGTGATTTCATAAAGGTTGGCAGGATTTAAAATATTCAGTATTTGAATATAATAAAAAAATAAATATATATATATATATATATATATATATATATATATATATATATATATATATATATATATATATATGTGTGTGTGTGTGTGTGTGTGTGTGTGTGTGTGTGTGTGTGTGTGTTTGAAATAATCGTTGTACAAATGTGAAGAAAGTATACATTAGAATACAATTAATATACGGTGGTCTTTGTATATTTTCAGGTAAATTTAAGTGCACTTATTCCTATGTACTTTTTAATGCTTATATTTAGTGTACTACTCTCTCTCGCGCGCGCGCTTTAAGACTCGTTTTTGAATGTCTCTCTCGCGAGCGAGCGCACGCTCAAACTGTACAGCTTGCACAAACCGCAGCAGCGTTATAACGCTGCAACTATTCCAGCCAACCAGAGACCAGAATCGACGCAACACCAGCCAATCATAAACCGGAGGCGGGCACATTCGGACTGTATGTTTTCTGATTGGCTCCCCAGTTCTTCCGCCTCTAGTTTGAATTAACGGCTGGAAGCTGCATCATTGCGTGCGTTAGTTCGTATCGTTATTATTTTGTTTTCATCGGCATAAGGTAAATTTTATGGTTTTTGTTGGATAATTTGTAATTAAGTACATAGTTTAAACTATAGAATGTATTGTTTAATGTTTTATTCCTAAATCTTGTGTACATTCCCTCTGGTATGATGCTCCGTAGCTCTCGGCCTGTTTTCAGTCTCTGTGTAACAGAATCAACACACCAGGTTTGAACTGATACTGTACCTGTCTATTCTAATACTCTACCTGTATATTCTAATACTGTACCTGTCTATTCTAATACTCTACCTGTCTATTCTAATACTGTACCTGTATATTCTAATTCTCTACCTGTATATTCTAATACTGTACCTGTATATTCTAATACTCTACCTGTCTATTCTAATACTGTACCTGTATATTCTAATACTGTACCTGTCTATTCTAATTCTCTACCTGTATATTCTAATACTGTACCTGTATATTCTAATACTCTACCTGTCTATTCTAATACTGTACCTGTATATTCTAATACTCTACCTGTCTATTCTAATACTGTACCTGTATATTCTAATACTGTACCTGTATATTCTAATACTCTACCTGTATATTCTAATACTGCACCTGTCTATTCTAATACTCTACCTGTATATTCTAACACTAATGTCTGTCTTTGTTCAGACAACAGTTTACATTTTAGTTTGTGAGACAACCTGACGTTATTTGTTGAACACAAATAAACTATAGTAGTGCTTTTTTGTAACCTTGTGCAAATTAAATCTGTTGAACTCATGAATAAAATCTGCCTCAGTAATGTAATGTGATTCAAAAACATGTTGTAGTGTATAAAATGCATTCAGCATGTGTAAATTGTCCTAAACACCTTTAGTGTGCTTGTAACATATTTGCAATATAGTATTATGGAAGACTGTGTGTATTATATTATATTATATTATATTATATTATATTATATTATATTATATTATATTATATTATATTATAAAGTATATTTGTATTAACCACAAAATGTACTTTTTTAGTATTTGTAATTGGCCAGAAGTATAACAGCATGCTACTGCTGCAATAAGGATATACGCATAGAATATTACCAGTGTATTTGTAACACAGTAAGAATTGCTGTAATGTACTTATAATATATTATATTTATACATAAAGTTCATTAATTACAACTATCAAAGATGTAACGGTTTAAGTCTTTGTTTCCCCCCAATGTGTAGACTCCAGGTCGTTTATGCTCCTCCAGTAGCTTCAGAAGGTCAGCCATCATCCCTCTGAGCCAAATCTCCACTGCAGAGCTCTGGATAGAGAGAACAAGAGACTACTAAATACAAAGGTGAATAACATTGACAGAATATCTATTTTTGACGAAAAAATAAAAGACATTAATAAGCCGACAGAGTTTGTAAAATACTGTTTTAGGAATGCTGGATTGTGAATAAATTGCCTGTGCTGAATGTAAGTAAACCGGTAGAACTTTGTTAGTGTAAGTCGCTGTCTGTCTATATTAACGGCGGCATTCAATTAACGGGAATTTACTTAATGCGGTTTCATACAGTACAAAAAAGTTAAGTGATATACTGTAACACTCGTACATGAGCATTAGAGCAACTCTGAAGCCAAACTATAACTTGCAGAGTATTGAAGTAGCCCTACTGCTTACCTGCTCCTACTGACTGTTAAACACTTCAGGGTTATTATCCAACTTTGGTTAACTAAGCGCTCGCGCTACAGACATGGTTATGAGTGTTCAGCTCGCTAGCTCCTAACACCTAACCTCAGCTGGTGTGGACTGCCTGACCTTGTATTCCAGTCACAGAAATAACCTGCAGATTAACTCTTACCCAAAAACAAATGCTGAATTTAGCCAAATCCAGAGAACACTCAGTCAGATTCTGAGTTCAGATTCAGATTTCCGAAGCTTTAGCATCTTTTGAGGGAAAGAATGATTGTGAGTGGGGTGAGGAGGGTTAAAATCATGTGCTTGCTACTTAGCAACTAAATTGCTGGCTTCTGGTTCCGTGTTCTTGAGAACAAAGCGCCATCTAGTGGTGACAGACGGTAAATGAATAAATAGTGCTTCATTGGGCGTGTTTACTGTGAAATCTTGACACACGTTTCTGGCAGGAGAGGGAGGGGGGATCACGCCAGCCATATGCCATTCACATGGCGGTTGCCCGACCCTGGTAGTTTTGAGTGGCTACATCTGTGTATCATATCATATAATATCATATATAATAGATCATATATAAGTGTTGATGTTTGTATACAGTCTAATACTATGATTTCTGTGATTTCAAACTGAGTCCTTAATTTTTTTTTAGATGCCTAAACTGAAGCGTTTCCGAATGCAGCGTAAGCCAATGGACACCAAAGGTAAGTATGTTTCTCATTCTGATAATGCTTGTGTTTGTCCAAATGTGTCAGGCATAGTAGCGGGCGATGATGTTAGACTGAAGTCCGCAGAAGTGAATGCAGAATTTTTAGGAATAGCCTGTAGTGTGGTTTCAGTTGTCAAGCACAAGATACATAATGTGTGCACATGGCAGAAATCTGACCTTGACAACATCCGTTCTGAAGGAAGTAAACTGCTTGAAGGTATGCATAAAAAAACTGACTGACAATGTTGAAAACTGGCCTTTTGCTCATTGGTTTGGTGGTCAATATAGTGTTTTCAGTAAAGCCTGCAAAGTAACAGTAGAACAACCACTGACCGGAGGTAAAAGTGATCAAGGATAAAAGGAGATACATGTGCTATTGTGAAACATAATGATTTTTATGTTGTTGTTGTCAGTAACGTTCGAAATGCATGTGGTTTGGAATCAGACGTTGGAACATCAATTGTTGTTTTTAACACAAATTGGCAGGATCTGTATTTCCATATCAATATTTTAATGGCAAGTCTATGTGCAGAAACCTTTTGAATCTGTGGCATTAATGTAGACGTGACCTCATACGATATGCCACAATTTGTGAATGCTGTTGGAGAACTTGCAGCAATTGATAATGCAATTGATAATGAGGAAATGGCGGTGTCTAAATCAGACGAAATGATTTGTAGCGTTCATGGGTCGTTTCATCAGGGTGATTGCAGATTCACGTGGCCAGGGAAACAGTGTGTCGCGATTAGTTTAGCTGCTATTGCCATGCATAATACATAACGTAACGTGTTCACATGGACAAGTAATGATCTGGATAATGTTGTAACTATCGGCGATAGCTTGTATACCAGTTTGTGTGAAAGTGGTCCAATCACTGATTCAACAGGGGAAACTTGCTTTGTATTACAGATCTTCCCCAAGAATACACGTTCGGAAAGACTGTGTTTAAATTTAATTATGGTGACTTGGTTTCTGGAAATATAGACGTGGCCGATGGAGAACTGATCAGATCTGGCGCATGTACGTCATTAGTCAGTAGTTTGGAAACTATGTTTGTGAAATATGACACATGCTTTTTCACTTTGGTTGGTAGCACCCGTGCCATTATTAAGCACAATGATCGGTTTGCTGTGGTTGATTCTCGTGCATGTAACAGTGCTGGGATGACTGATGCTGATGGCTTCAGTGTGGTTGTGTATCACCAAACATTAGATTGTGTATTAAGGCACATTACAAATTTGGCTGCTGGTATTGATCAAAGCTTGAAGACATTTGAAATAAATGGTGTTTGTGCTGTGCGTGTGCTCACGTCTGGCAGTGGAGAGAACACTGACATACCTGAAACATTTGGCCAAACTTGTTTAGGTGATATGAGGAACGAAATGTTTTATTTCCGTTCATTGGGTAATGAAGTAAAACATAAGCTGTGTACAAAACTTTGTATAGAGTTTAATGGTGAAAATGTATCTTTTCCACCAAGTAGCAAAGCAATGGGACGTCCTTGTGAAACAGTTAGTATTGTAGGCGATGGATATAGTTTCTTTAGAGCAATAGCCCAAGTAATAAGCGGTACACAGAAGCTCATCGGGCAATGAGACTTTCCGTTGTAAAACACATGCAATTGCACAGTGAGGATTATAGAAACCTCTTAGGACATCAATATACATCCATGGAAGACTATTTATCAAGATCCAGAATGAGGTTTGTGGGGTCATGGGCCACAGAGGTGGAAATTCAGGCCATGAGCAATTATTTAGGGGTGGACATTTATACTTACCATAATCAGAAGTGGTTGAAGTACAGTTGTATGCATGAAAGGACCTGCAACGAAGGTATATATCTACAGCACTCTAGTGAGAATCATTATGCAGTTGTGGTTTGTGTGAAGAAACCTAACAGTGCAGTGTGTTATAAGTTGTGTCAGGAAGAGCAGTGTAATGATGAGAAGCGTATGTGTACAAGACAGCAGGTGAAGGCACAAACTGAAATTCATGTAAATAATGAGACGCAAGATTCTGTTGTTGAAGATACAAAAAAGACTGTATCTAGTCAACGTAAAATATATTGGGAAAGGTATTATTCATTGAAAAGAGTAAAAGCCAAAATTGCATTGTGCGCAAAGCAGAAGTATAGTCAGAATGCAGCGTTTCAGAGACGTGTGAAAAATGCCAATATGAAAAGATATCACAGAGATATTGTATATAGAGAGTCACTGAAAAAAGCCAGTAAGTTGAAATATAGGAAAGATCAGCAACATTAGAGTAACTTGGAAAAAGTACAGTCGGATGAAATATCACACGTCACTCAATAGGATGTATTGCTTGGTGTCATTTACAGGCAATGATCATATGCAATGTGTGATTCATTTAATATCAACAATTTGCAACAAAGTTATGCTTGTAGGGGACTTTAATAAGTCAGTCACAATCTCTCTGCTCTTTTATGGCAGAAAGGGCATATATTCAACATGTTAAAGAGCCAACAATGGAAATTGAGCATGTGTATGCAAAAAAATTTTAATTTTGTAAGTACACATAAATGTGGTGCCAATTTACTTTAACACACATGAAGGAAATTTTTGGTTCCTTTGAAAAAATTCATATTTAAATTTGTTGGAAAACTTGTTGAATAATGATGACTAATGGGGTTAAATGATCTGTACTTGGATTACTTGATTAATCAGTAATCATTAGTAATACACTGATGAATACATGTATTACTTAATGACAATGGTTATGTCTTAGCATTTCCTTTTTATGTGCTGCTCTTTGTCGGTTAAAATCAGTTCTGGGTACTTGGTGACGGAGACGAGGACCATGATGAAAGAGCTTAACTCTAATATTCTGGATCCTTGTTAAGCCGGTACAAGAACTAATTTGTCCAGTCTACTTTTTGAATTATGGTAAATGTTCATTAAAATTAATGAAAACATAAGCGGGCGGTATTTCATTAGTATTTGTCATGACTTTTAGTAACTACAATGATGAATCCCCCCCACCCCCTGTCTTGTTTTATCTTTTGTCCCCCCCCCAATGTGTCCATTGTAAGACATTAAAAGATTACCAGTTACAATGTCATTTTTATGTACTCCTTATGAATTTATTAAATACAGCTCAGGTTACTTGGTGATGGAGACCAGGACCATGGAAAAAAGTGCTTAACTCTAATATTCTGGATCCTTGTTAAGCCAGTACAAAAGTTGTCCCCCCAACCCCACAACCCCTTGTCCTGTCTTGTTTTATCATTTCTTCCCCCATTGTGTCCATTGTAAGACAATAAAAGATTACCAGTTAGTATGTAATTTTTATGTACTCCTTTTGAATTTATTAAATACAGTTCTGGTTACTTGTTGACAGAGATGAGGGCCATGATGAAAGAGCTTAACTCTAATGTTCTGGATCCTTGTTAAGCCAGTACAAGACTTGTGCTCTTTACAACATTAAACGGTTTTGTTTTCTTGCATTGCAGCAGCATGTTTCAAATTGATAATTATGGGAAAAATTGGGTCATGAGATGCCATAAGTTATGTAATCACTAACGAAATAGCAAATGCAGTTAATAATTATGAATATGTTTTACAAAATCAACTTGCACATGCTGTTGCTAATGAAAGTTTTTGCTTTCCGTTTCAGCTAAATAATAACAAAAAGCAAAAAAAAACACTGGTAATGGTACTCCAGGTTATCAGTCTGGATGGGGTTCAAGTCCCTGCAGTGTACTTGCTTGTTATTATTAGCTATAATACTACAAACTAACTAGGTTGTCTCCCCTCTCAATGCGACCAATACAAGAAAACAACACCTAATTTGTGATATCTAGAATGTTATTGCTATGGTGTGCACTTTCCCCTTTATATAGACATATAAATACATATAATACATTATGAAGTCATAATGAACAGAAGGCACAGTGGTAAAAATGATCTGTCACCTAGTGGACATTCTTTAGTACTGCACAAGTCAGGCCAAAACCATGTCAAATCCAAGGGCTCATAAATTTATAAAAATGTTGTGAGCTACTTGAGCATCACACAATCATGAAAATAGGCAGTTTTCCTTTCAACAACTTACTTTCTCTATATAAAATATTTAAAAACATTAGGACTGACATTATTTGATGGATTTTTAACCAAATCAGGAGAAATTAACGGACAAATATTAGGGATGAGTAAAGGATGAGTAAAAAGTAAATAGTTCCTGTTGCCAGTTGGTGGCGCTATGACATAGACTCATGATTGTCATATGATGTGATCAGCTTTCTACTCTTAACATAATCCTAAAGTTCCATGTACATAACTTAATGTACACAGATGTTATTACCCACTTCCTGTTCATATTTATTTGCCATAATTTTGAAGCATCACCACAGCTGAACCGTTTGAGATATCAAAAATCCCTTCGCAATTTTGCATCAGCAACTTGTTTAGATCATATTGTACTGGTTTGGTGGCAGTTGTATTAATTCCCCAGTAGGAGTATTTCAAATTCCACTGGGTGTATTTTGCAAACAACTCGTAATAACCTTTTTTTCCCCTGTGGATTAGACCTGTTGACATACAGTGTGAAAGTGCCAAAAGTGTGGGGGGGAAATAATTATATATATATATATATA
>JAAGKR010013423.1:0-14021 GCA_011419295.1 Clarias macrocephalus
TCATTTAACTCAGGTTTGCTAATCAATTAACATTAACCAACTGCTAACATACTAATTATTGCTATGTAATTAACAATAAACGTTAAAATACAATCCTAGTAAAATTATGTATATTAAAATAAACAATATTTTCTACTAATTATTTTGAAGTTAGCATTCTCCATTATCATGCTAGCTAATATTAATAGCAAACTAACACAGTCTCAGTCTTCAGTAACAAAGCTAAAATATCTAACATAGCCCTCTAACATATAACACTAGCTGACTAGCATTTACAATTTTCTAATACACCTAGCACTACCCAGCTAGTTCACTAATTACATTATTTTTTGTAATCCTGTGTAAATAATTTACATTAAACTCCAGATGTGTAATAAATTAATAAATAAACAAAAAATAAATATTGTATAACATTACCGATGTCAAGGACCCGCTGCTTAGCCGTGTGCTGCCGGGAGTGCCAGTATCTCCAGTACTTCAACTGTTCATCTCGGTTCTTATCTTCACTAAACACCACCATGATGACACTCTGAATGGAAGAAGGGATGATGGGTTTGTAATAGAAAGAGAGAAAAGGAATGTTAGAGTTAATGTGAATAAGTCAGTCTACACACAGTCTCCGTCACGAGGAGGAGTTTAAGAATACAGTAGCTTACATACAGTGAATTACTGTATTATGTAAATCTTGGCAAATTAGTTAGCAAGCAAACCAATGTAACACTAAGTTAACAATTAGAGAGAGTAATTGAAACCTAGCCAATCTGCCATGTTTTATTTTCCAATTATTGGAAAATTTGTTGAAGCTAGTCAGTGTTAGGCTATTTATGATATAACTTTAGTTAACAAGCTAGCAAATATTTCAAAAGTTTTTCTGTTTTATAATTTAAACTAATTAAACTAACTAACATTAAAATAGATATTATATAGCTTATTATATTTATATAATACATTATATTATAGCCATTGCTAGGCTAGCTATTATATGGTGTAGCTAGCAAGTTGCTAACAAGCTATCTAGCATAAAGCTACCTTTTACTTAGTGTAATCAAATGCAATTAAAGTTTAGCAAAGTTTACTAGATAACATTAACTGAGCTGTTTTGGAATTAATGAATGCTAGGCTATTTATTATAACCAAAACCAGTAGGCAAGTGGACTAAATAATTAACGTTAAGGTAGTAATCCTGTCATACAACTACAACCAACTAAAGCTTAAGCTAAATATTAGCAATTGTAATCGAAACCTTGCTACATATATTCGTTAGATTTAAGTTAGAATTACTTCAGCTACTGTGTTGTGTAATTATTGTAAAATTTGTTAGCAAAAAGGTCGGTGTTAAGCTCACTATTATATGGTGTAAATAAAACCAGTAACTAAGTTGCTAATAATTTAATGAACATTAGTATGGTTACTACAAAGTTTGCTCTATTTATGTATTATAATTTTGTTTATAATTAAGTTATTATATTGTATAATTAACATTGTAGCAACGTTTTCTGTTAAACTGTAAGCTTAGACTAAATATTATGTAGTCTAATTAGCATGAATATATAAAGGTTTCAACAAAAATATTTAAAAAATATGCGATGAGGTCTGTGATTTACTTATCACTTTTATCCTAAACTCTGCCCCTGTTGACCAGGAACGCCTGTCAAGGTAGTGCACAACGGGGTTCGTTTGTCATGCTGGAATTTAAGAAATGGGCGAACTTTTAAAAAATCTCAGACAGCCAATCAAAGAAAGCATGAAGGCAGAAATGACTGGGTTTGCTTGAGCATGGCAAATATTAACAATAAAAACATACAGGAGGCGGGGCTTACTACATAAACAGAGTGAGACTCGGCCAATGCTGCTCTTAATAACTACATTTTTTTTCTGTCAGTAAAAATACATCAGATTACAACTGTTCTTTGACTGTTCAGTTCTTCGTCTCCAGCCCATGTAAATGTTACGTATTTATTGGCATCACTGTTTTGGCCCTTTCCTCTACACCAAAGCTCAGTTAATAATCCGCAAGATGATAATGATGAAAATGGATGGTGCTGTTCCTCACCCGCACTTTGCTGATGGGGTGTCTCAGGCGTTTGTTGCTGCTCGTCTCGTTCAGTGTCACGGCGTAAAACTGTCCTTTATTCAGGTAACTCATCGGCCCCTCACCCTGTTTCTGTCTCAGGGACTTTGTGGCGTCCAAAGAGTACTGGAATGTGTCTCTGTCCAAAAGAAACCAACAATTTATTTAATAAAGAAACATTTTATTGTTTTTTTTTTATTATTTGAATCAAAGAAACACATACAGGGAAACCATAAATAAACACAACTAAGGAAACATATGTTATTAAGTCAACCTGGAGTGAGTCACGGTTGGGTTTTAACATTTGTCTTTTTAGCATTTGATATTTTTTAGCATTTGTGACTTGAACAATAGGAGGTCACTAACCACGTACGATATCTAGCTGTTAGCTAAACCCAACTACAATGTTTTTCTTTAAATCGCTTCAAAAATGAAGGTATATTTAATTACTAACTGATATAATATCGGTAAATCAATACTCACATGCTTGACTGGTCGAAGATAAAGTCGCTGGCTCCGAGAGATGAGGGACGATATTTCTGCAGAACATTGTGAAGAAGGTGTTTAATAAATCTGCTTATTGTAAATTTAAAAAAAATCATTGTATAGTTACGGTGTTCTTGAAAGAAAAAGTTCTACATGGAACTCTTATTGACAGGGAAGCATTAGACACCTTAAAGATACATTTCAACCATTTAAAATGATAGAAAGAGGTAAATTTATTTAGAAAACACTATTCATTTCTTAAAAGTAAATATATTCTTCACCTGAGAAATTTGACAATTAAAAATATATATACATATTACATTCTGTTTAAATAATCCTCACATGATCTTTATCTTTAACTTCCAAAAAGCAAAACAATAGTATAAATTCTATGAAAAGGGAAAAGAATCAAACTCTAAAAAACAGACTTAAACTTAAAAATGTGATAATAAACTCTTATGAAGAGAAAGACTAAAGATTAGCTCTCGGAGTAAAGTCCTGTCAGAATCTGTATGAGAATGTAACCGTGTGTAATATGGTGTAAAGTCGATGTGACATGGTATGATGTGTGATTGGTAGGAACATGAAGTGTGTAATGTTTTCACACTGATGTGTGTTCCAGAAGCGAATGCCCTGCATGTGTCACCTCGGCACCGTCATCCTTGTCATCATACGTGCTGTCGGGACTGCTGCGCTGTCCGTCTTTTCCGTACGCAGCGTGATCGCCGCTGAGAGTGTGTGCGTTCTGTTCATATGCAACCCTCGTCTGCTCTTCGCCCTCGTTACGGTACTGAAGGGTGGAGTTCATGAAAACAGGGGCATATCCCTCGGCTTTCACCGTGGCAACACCGTGGCTGCTCTCTGTAAAGCCGTCACGCTTGGAGTCGTGAGACTCAGTGCTGAGAGACAGATTCACTGGAACCGACTTCAGAACCTGAACGTGATTATCTACTACTGGGGGGTCAGACACACTGCTGCAGCCAACACAAACACACACACAAACACAAACACATAAAAATAATATTACTGTGAAAAAACTTTAGCAAGTCAAAATTTATAGAATATAATTATTTATTACATTTATTACCAGAATAAAACTTATTAAACTTATTACCTGAATACATTTTTCTACTAAATGTATTTCCAGATGAAATTTTTTACTACATTTACTATCAGAATAAAATTTGCTATGAAATGTATTACCAGAATGAAACTTTCTACTGAATTTATTACCAGAATAAACATTTCTAGTAAATTTATTACCAGAATAAAAGTTTGTACTGAATTTATTACTAGAACAAAAGGTTCTACCAATCTTGAATAAACTTGGCTACTAAATTTATTACCAGAATAAAAATATTTACTAAATTTATTACCAGAATAAAATGTTGTACTAAATTTATTATCAGAATAAAATGATCTAATATATGTATTACCAGATTAAACTGGGTGTTACAAACTTAGAACTGTTCAGATTTCACCTGGATGGCTCAAAGATCAACAACTACACAAAATTTCAAATGTAAGTAAAATAAATAAATAAATTAATTAATTTATTATAATTTATTAATTAATCACAATTATAATAATAATAATAATAATAATAATAATAAAGTATGTAGTGCAAGTAACCTTATAAAAAATGGTGAATAATTCCTAAACAAAAGCCATTAAATTCTTAAAACGAACACTGCTACAAAGATTTAATAAATTTTATATAGATTTAAGGTTTTTTACAACTGGTCTGTTTTTTCAGTAATTCTTCTAATATTAAAATCTCATAAGTCAATTCAACTGGAAAAAAAACATTTATTTCTAAAAAGTATTCTATAGAAAAGAATTTTAGTTATCTAATACATTTTAAACAAAAATTATATAAAATCCTGCAAAAGGGTGCAAATAGGGGCAAACTTGAGTAAATTCTTTATTTAAAAATTTTAAATAAAATTATATATATATTAAAATAGAGCAAGTAAATTTAAATTTTCATGTAAAACCTCATGAACGTTCTAAGAACACGTTCAGAAGATGAACCTGAAGCTCATTTATAAGAACAAACATGGAACTTTTCATACTGTACAGTTCCAGTTTAGTATGAGAGCGAGTGCAGTGTGTGTGAGCTGTAACTCATGTCGTTGATGTATTTCCCCACATTCACCTCTTCTCCTGTTCTTCCACCGCTTCCAGCACTTTGGTTATGGGCAGCACTCGCTTATCTTTAGGAACCTGCATCAAAGTTCAGACAGACAACTCAGACAAGAGTTCATGGCATAGCGTGAAATCTCTCTTTTAAGGTAAAGGATGATTAAACATGGTAAACTTGGGTAAATGGGTTTGCTGTATGCGTACCATGGAGCTGGGTTCTCCAGAACAATAAGCTCAACTGGTAACTATAACTGGTAACGGTTTCAGTAGAAGTAGTAGCTGCGAGTTTCAGCAACAAAGAGATCTGAAATTTTGGTCCAAATCGAACTCCGGTAGTTTGGATGTATAGGAGGTGTGAATGTGTGTGTTGTAAATAAACTCATCTCAGTAAACACTTGCAGCTTGTGTGTCTGTGTGTGCATGTGTTAGGTGTTTATTTTGTTTATGAGCAGATTCTTGCCGGAGATTAGACACTGCGCAGGAAGTAGAACAGAACAAGAGGAAGTTTGTGGTGCATAATGAGTTTCCTGAATTAAACTGACTTTTACACTGTTTTAAATATTCATGTTGTTCCTTTTTTTTAATATGACATTGATGTCTCAAAATAGCACAAAAGAAATAAAACTGTAATAAAATACTGAGACACAAGGTGGTGTGATGCATAATTACTGTAACCACACAGACACTGATTAATTTCCTCTAACAGCGCATTGCTCAGTGTTTTATTCCTCTTATACCACAGATACATGAAGATGAGAAAATGTTTTACTTTTATTTTTATTACAGAATAGATTTTCTTCCATAGCTACAATTAATATTCTGGAGTTTCCATGAAACAAGTTACTTCCTGTTCTTACTTATGGTAATAAAGATTATGAAAAACACAATTCACCTCACTTTAAGAAAGCTTTGCAACAAATTTTTTGATGTAAAAAAAATAACAATGAATATTTTTTTAATGGTCAGTAAAATAAAAATGTTTTAAAATTGTCACTTTTGAAATTGTGCAATTCATTTTACGTCTTAATTCTAGAAACAATTATGCCGTTTGATTAATTTCTAGTCACAACCTCTAGACTGAAAAATGTATTAAAAATTAAGTAAACATCAAAGTAGGCATTTTGTTAAAAATAAATAATTCTTTTCAAAAGCAAATAATACTAAATTCTGTTACTAAACATTTTTTAAAAGGTGATAAAGTCAATCGTAAAATATTTAAATAAAAAAAAAGTTAGATTAAAACTCAGTAAACTCTTATATTTGAGTAGAACATAAATTCTAAGAAAAGCTATTCAAAATAAAACAATAATAAACAGTCTCAATTTTTCACTTTTATTGTTACAATTTTTTAATGTTTACCCTGAATTTCTAAAAAAAAAAAAAAAAAACACTCCTAATTTCGAGCAATAAAGGAATTATGTTCTTGTCTTTTTCTGTGAATTACGACACAGCCAGAGTTTATCTTACAGAACGAGCTCTAGTCCAGAAATGCTGCCTACTTAGGGAGCCTCCTCAGGGTTAGTGACATAAAACAATATTACATCTGATCATGATGGTAATGCATAATCATGGTGATTATGTTAACATGTGTGTGTGTGTGTGTGTGTGTGTGTGTGTGTGTGTCCAGACCTTGTAATACTCGTACAGCAGGCCCAGAGCGGCGGCACTGTCCTCGTCTCCATTGATGCTCATCATAGCTTTAGTGGCGGCGGTGAGCGGGTTCTCCAGGTACGACCTCCACGCCTCATCCTCACTGGTGTACGAGCGACGGTTGTAAAGAGGATCATTAGGGACCACCACCACCAGCCTCTTACTGCTACACAGACACAGACACACATTACAGTCCAACTGACTTGGAGACAATGTAGTACATTGGAGTAAACATCACTAATGCTGACCCAGGAGTGATGAACCCGAGTCTTAAAAATGACAAAAGCAATTAAACCCGGAATCTGTTATAAAAGAGAATGTTTTATAAATGATTACAATATAAAACTAATTAATTGAGGGGAACTAGGGGAAATTTAAAAAAACTATAAATATTAGAACAAATAAGCAAAACTCGTGTTTCAAAAAGTGAGTATTTTTTAAATAGCTGATCCAAGAAATACGTCAGTTGTAAAAAAATAAAAATAAAAAATAGAAGAAGAAGAAGCCTGAAAGCTTTTTTACGAAACAAATCTACAAAAATATAAGTAAATTACAGAAATGTTCATCAAAACCAAAGTTAGTCTTTTGTTTTAAAAATCATAATGTTGTTTTTTAATAGATAGATAGATAGATAGATAAAAGATTTACAGTTTAAAAATGTGAGAAAATTAATAAGCGTAAAAATGTTAAGAGTAAATTCTAAAGCTTAAAAATTATACAAGCCACTGTAAAGTTATACAATACTGTAAAGGTTTTTTTTTAAATCAGTGCTCTATGATGTAAGTCATTTTTCAAAATTTCAACAACAAAAAAATTATTTATCACGTTTCTAAATTCTGTTAAAAGTACTTCGAAGTTTAAGAACTTAAAAAGGGGGGAAACCCCAAAGTGGGTAATTTGTTTAAAAAGAAATAGTCATGTGAGAAGTGAGCAAATGTCACAAAAACAAATGGTACACTCTATACAAGGTGTTAAAAATTTTATTGTAAAACATCCGTTTAAAACTGAGTCAAGTGTAAAACATGAGTGATTTCTGTGTGTGTGGGGGGGGGGGGGATCTAGATTTTACATTTATTTCTAAAAACTACAACATCTACAAAAGAAGAAAAGTTGCAATAAAAAAGTGACTGAAGTTTAAAAAATGTTAAGCCTAAAAAAATCTAAAGATTCAAAAGATCAGGTGAGTGTTTCTCTATAGAAACTGTGCACACATTCTTTACAAACATGGGAAAATGAGAGAAGTTAATTAAATGTGTCATAGCATCGTAACTCTCAGATTTATATCGCGATCAATTGAGCTGCTCGCTTGTTTCTTCCACGGTGTCTCCAGGTCAGAAAAGCATTTGATACAAGAATATGGAAATTACCAAAATCGTTAACACCTGTGCCTGCTGCCCACCTCCACCAATCACCTGTTACTACTACCTGTTTAAAGCCCCACCCCTTTATATAATGGACAGAAGGCAGATAGAATGGAACAGTTTACTGCTCTGAAACACAACAAACGAATAGTGAATGCATAAATAATCGTAGGTATTCGCTTCTTGTATAGGTACACACACACACACACACACACACAGAAACCATATCTAATCCATCTTTATGTAAATGGAGGAAAAACCAAACCTACTTAGCTTCCTTACTTCTGTTTTTGCAGTGTACAGTAGGTATGTGTGTGTGTGTGTGTGTGTGTGTGTGTGTGTGTGTGTGTGTGTGTGTGTTTAATTCTCATTAATATGCTTATCTTATCTGAACCTCACTCTCATTTGATATCACAGCGATTAAACAGCGTCAATCAAGAACTACTTAATAATTGTATACATACAGATAGTGTGTGTGCGTGTGCGTGTGTGTGTGCGTGAGATAGAGAGGTTTTGATTGTAGTATATTGTTATACTGACATCACATCACAACAACCTTAAGAAAGGGTTCTTAGTGTTCAAAACAGGAGTAACACTGTGCTTTAGGGTTCGACGTGCATATGAAAGTGTGTGTTTGTGTTTGTGTGTGTCTGTGAACAAGTTTTGTGTCACTGACGTATAATCTGGGAGTTCGTTTGTTTGTTGTTACTTTGAGGCATTATGTGAGGAGATGAAACACGGGTGCAGAGGAACTTTCCCCCGAATCCCCGCGGCGTTAGTCGAGATCACAGCGGCTCTGAGACACGTCTGATCTCCAGCAGGACGTAAGCACTCGACTTCACACATCAGAACCGCTGCAAAGCTTCATAAAAGCCTGATAACGAACACTTAAATCAAAATATAAACACTGTGTCTGGGGTACAAAGGAATTTATATATAAGTCATTCACATGTTCATGACCGTCTCCAGCGTCTCCTGTTACAGAGGTCCCTCTGCACATTTTAGTGTTTTACTGCTTTATTTATAGGTTTTTATACCTGATTTCACTAATTAGCTAATTAACAGCCTAATTAGTTAATTAGTAATTAGCAAGTCCACTGTCGTAGGAGACACACGTCCTGAACTGCGATTGATCATGTAATCGCTGTCAAGTTGCCTGCGATGCTGTACACGGATCACGTTGACACTTTTAGATCCATCACATTCCGGTTTACTCTGCGTTTAATGCATGAAGCTATTCCAAACAAATCCATATAACGCAAGCCCTTCAGCTAGGACAAAAGTGTAAAAGCAGGAGGAGCGTGTGTGTGTGTGTAAGTGTGTGTGTGTGTGTCTACACTAGCTGCAGTGGATGAGCTACATTACTGTAAGATTTAACACACGCCACACATACAAGGTGTTTAATAGTCATTTTGTCATTTGCCCTTTTATGGGGATGGGCGTGGCTAAATGAACGCTATGAAGCACATCCCAAGTAAAACCCTTAGTTTTTGTGTTCATTATAAACTCTTTAAAAGTTTTGTGTTTATTTTGATGACATTCTGCTTATTACCAGTCGCAAATCAGTAGAGTTATAAATTAACTTCATGAATTATTAATTAACTAATGCTACATGTTCTTGTTAATTTCTTTGTTACGTTTTCACCACTGAAGTTTTAGGGTTTGTTACTCCAACTACCACTGTGAATAATTTGTTACGGATTTTTTAAAATATAAATATAAAAAGCCAGTTCATTTAACTTTAGTCTCATCGAATTGACAACATTGATCAAATCCATTGATAAAAGTTGACAATGAAGAATTAATTATTAATTATTATTAGCTCATATATACAGTATATAAATTATTTGTTTATTTTTTAACACTAACATTTTTAACATACTTTAGGTTTCATGTCACATCATCACAAGTCATCACCCCGCTTTCAGTTTACTTCACTAAAAAAGTAGTCTGTTCACTGATTCACCAAATGATAACCCGTAAGTTTTGGAACAAAATAAATTTACTATCCACATGCGTTCAGGTAGAGAATCAGCCTGTGGGTCTTGACATTGGTTCAAACAATCAGATCTTGAAATCCAGTTAAGTCCCTCCCCTAGTGATTCACAGAACCGAAAACATGAAAAACATGAAGCATTGTTAGTTTTTTTTCTAAACATCACATTTTCCTGACCACTGGAATTCATTTCCCAAAGGGCTCTGCTTAGAACCATTCCTGACAGGGAAACACTCTGCTCTAGAACCTTTAAACGCCCTTAAATGGAGGAACAAACGAAAAAAGTTTCTAAAAATCTTGCATTATACCAAACACACAAACAAGGTTAACACAAAGTCAGAACGGTTTATAAAGTTCTCCAGCGTTTAAATGTGGGCATATAACCCATAAACACAGTCCGCATGAGGGCATACGGGCCATTAGTCAACAAGCGATCGAGAACAGTCAGCTCATTTCACCCCACAAGCATCTGATAAGGAACTAAGAACAGCCAGTAGAGTACAAGAGTAAACCATTAATAGGAGGAAGAGGCAAAATGTCACTTAACTGAGCTTTAAAACGTTCTCCCAGGTCTGTTAAGACTCCTAAAGAGTTCTTCACATGTTCCTCTAGAGGGACTCATGACTCTTTAAAAAACCCTATCAAGAACAATTTTCCTGATAGTTAAGAACCATTCAAGTACATCTGAAAAACTGAATTCACCTAGAACTGGTCAGGAGTATAACATTGGGCTCGTGTTAGTAGTTAGAAATGGTTCTTAGGGGGTTCTTTTAGGCGTCATCGGGTAGGTACGTGTTCTGATTGGACGGTTTGCGAGAGAACCCTGGAGCGTAGGGATCTTTGATAGAAACCTTCTCCCAATCTTTATGGTACTAATTTGTCATGCAAAGCCACGCACTCTTTGCTGCAAAGAGGTTCTTATAGAATTTTTTGCAGTTTTGCAGTGGACAACAGAAGCAGCGTTACCCGATATCAGGCTACTATGTATTTTTGTTGATAATTCCATTCGGCAAAAAAATTATAAGAGAAAGCTTACCTGATGATTACCTAATGACCTACCGGATGATTACCTGATGCTTCATCACACAGGTAAATAGTGCTGTGGATTATTTTCATGGTGGACTTCATAACTGGGCTTATAAAAACTGGATGAAGAAGATAATAAAGGTAATAAATTGCAGAAGTTTGGTATGTTGTAACATTATAATGTGATTATCCCAGATGCTGTACAAATATGTGATGTGGTGGCATTTGCTAGCAATAGCATTAGCTCATTCAGTGGTTCTGCTGCAAATAAGATGATGCTATGGAATACGCTGTGCTAAAGTTAAGTTTCATTAAATGATGTGCAGGTTACGTTAACTAACTGACATTTTAAGCTTTTATAATTAACAGATAACTAAATGTCATGTGTTTTCTTGCCGAAAGTGCTTCTGAGATTGGCTCTGTTTGCAGCATTTGGCGCTGGCATCCAGTAAGTAACGTCCTTTTTGCCATTCAGAAGTGGGCGGGAACAAAACTCTATGTTCAAAATGCCAGTTTAAACAATGCTTACAGATGATTAAGTGAAATATATAAAAAGTATAAAACCTAAACCAAGTTTTTGAGTGTTTTTTAAAGAAGTAATTAAAGGTTAGAAATATCATCTGTTCTAACAAATAATAGCTCCACCCCAGGGTTCTACACAGAACCAAAAGGAACAGCCAGAGAACATGTGCTGCACTGATTTTTTTTTTTTTTTTTATTAATTTTTTTACTTTCCATTCATAAATGTGTTCTTGGAGCATTCCTTAAATATTTCTTAGATAATTAAGGTTCTATATGGAGCTTTCCGTGATAGAGAAACACTCTGTGTGTACGTTTCTGCACAGAACCTTTGATGTAAGCTTCCCTCCAAACTAAAGGAGATCCAAGCAAGCTGGAAGAACTCTCAATGTGCTACACAGCTAAGGGCTCCTTCCCCTAACAAGTTCTACTAAGATCCTTTAACTTTTATGTGATTTTGAGTGTCTGTTGGATATTCTGTAACATTCAACTTAACTCTCTGCTTAAGGATTTGATTGTGTAGAAATGTTTATTAGCTGAATATCCAAAAGCAAAATACAACCAAACCAATGGGGAACTTTCCTCAACAGATCTATACAGAACCTAATTTACCACTGGTACCAAGCACCGACACTGGAGACTCCTTCCATAATTTTTACATAAGCTTCCCTCCTGTTGAACAATATCATACTAGCACGAGCGCATTAATGTCAACCGTTAGAGCTGCTGTTAGAGAGAATTAATCAACACCTTCTGACCAACCAGGATCTCAGCAGCACTGTAGTGTAACATAATCATCATTTAAGAACTTTATATGAATAAATAAACAAAGAGTTTCATTATAAATCATCTCCAGATCCACTGAGTCTCGTTTACAGTCATTACCGTTTTTTCATTTATCCTTCTACATTCTCTTTAATTAACACTGATTAACCCCAAGAGCTTTTTAATGCTGAGAGTAAATCAGGTTTTGAGGTTTGGGATGTGATCAGAGACAGCGTGGACGTGCTGCTCAATGCAACCAAGTGATTTCTGATTACATTACAGACAGACGTTTAAGATATAATATAATAAAAAATAATTTTGTTTTTAAAGTGAGGGTTTAAACAATATTCGTCTTATACAATTTGACCATCTGATGAAGTGATTTAGAAAAGGAAATATATATATATATATATATATATATATTTTTTTTTTTAACGTACTCTCGTATAAGAGTGTTTATTGATGGATTATTATAATTTGTGAATGTTTCTGTAGGTGAACGCAATCAGAGTGGATTTTTTTTTTCAATTCGACACGGAATATTGGTATTGTAAGAGAAAGACAGAAACAAATGAAATAGAAAATACTACAATTTGTTTTCGATTATGTGGTTTAGAGCATAATAATAATAATAATTATGATTATTATTATGATTATTATTATTATTAAATACAGTCAGGATTTGTGCACACACTTAGAAGTCTCTTGCTCTGACTAACCCGCGAAAACTTCACGGAAATGTTTGAGATTCTAAACAAATAAAAACACAACAACACAGTCCGGCTCCAGGGGGACACACACGGAGTGTCTCCGTCCGTCCGTCCGTCTTTCTCTCTTTCTGCACTTGTTTCTTTTTGCTTTTCGTCTTTTTTTTTTTACTTGCACCGATCGCAAAAAAGAAAAAATGGCGGAGTGTTTGAAACTTTCCCAAGTTTGTTCTGTCTGAGAAAAAAAAACAAAAAAACAAAGGAGACAAAAACAACAACAGAAAGACAAAACCGACAAACCGCGAGTATTTCCCCGGAGTAAGGGATACGCATCATTTTCCTTCTGCATCAATGGAGAAAAGAGAGACAGGAAAATACCGACACACATACGCGCACCGAAGGCGCGCGCACGCGCGCGTGTATGTGTGTGAACAGGAGGTGAAAAATAAAAGTCGGGGTAAAAAGCGGGAATGCGCGCGCGGACTGAGCGGCTCGAACCCGCGGCACTTACTTGTCTGTGTCCTGTGACATGATGATGTTTTTGGCCTCCTCGGCGATAATTCCTGGAGAAACTGGACTTTCAGGTCGGTGCAGACTCTCTCTCACCCATACACACACACACATACACACACACATTCACAGAGAGGGAGAGAGAGAAAGGAGCACAAACCTGAGCTACAGGTAAATCCTGCCCTGCCTACCTGCCTACATTACAGCTCTCTCTCTCTCTCTCTCACTCACTCACACACACCACACATACATATGTGTGTACACACACACACACACACACACACACACACACACATATATATATATATATATATATGACTCAATTAATCAATTAATCTCTTTTTAATATAATTGATATTCAAATATTCAAACCAGCCCAGAGTCTGAGCTCCCATTGGTCAAGGTGTGTAAATTGCTCAAGTTCTGATTGGCGGACGCAGTGCAGGCAAGTCCCACCTCCACCTGGAGGTGTGTGTTACAACCCTGCAAAGAAATGAGAGGCTATTTTTAGCTTTGTTTTCTCACAAGTGTGGAGGGTCAGAGAGGGAAAAATACACGGAAAATGATTTTAATCTGTCTCCCATTATCAGAGCTGAGAGATATTCAACATAGAGTACAGAGCCAAGGTTTCTCTTTCATTAATAATCCATCAATATGTGATGCTTAAACCACAGAGTTTATTATTGATGATGGTGCTAGTAACGATCGTAGAATTATTTTTAGGAAATATTTCTGGATACTTTGTGGATGATTTTTTAGGATTAAAGTTTTATCTTTTTTTTTTT